>RDPX01000450.1:337742-354572 GCA_003991215.1 Morbakka virulenta | reverse complement strand
ATACTGAAAAATGGAGCTGACCCTAATTGCCGGTTCTGTGACCAGCACACGGAAACAAAAGACCACCTTGTGTCTGGATGTCCTGTACTTGCTCCAAATGAGTAGGTCAAACGCCACGACCGTGTTGGGCAGTATCTTCACTGGGGTATATGCAAACACTTTAGTATTGAAACCAACCCCAACTGATATGAACACCATCCACTACCAGTCACGGAAGGAGAAAATGCCACTATTCTGTGGGACTTTCCGATCAACACTGACCGGACGATTCAAACCAACCGTCCTGACATCGTATTAAAAGATAGGAAAAACAAAATGTGTACATTACTTGACATGAGTGTGCCAAGCGATAAAACATTTCAGTTAAGGAATTCGAAAAATTAAGCAGGTATAAAGACCTAGAAATAGAAAGTCAAAAAATGTGGAACATCAAAACTAGAGCAGTTCCGGTCATTGTGGGGGCACTAGGGATGATTAAGAAGGGGACTCAAAAACATCCTCACAGGCACTGCTCATATTCTTCGAAAAGCATTGTCAATTTGATACCGCAAAAGTCATAAACATTTCTGATTTTGTTTTTTCATACAACCTTTTCACAAAATTTTTATACTTTTTATAGTTTGCAGTACTATGAAAATAATCTTTTACTTTTGGTGCCATCATCATTTTACTTACTTGTCATAATTATTTTATTCTCTTTGTAATATGTCAGTTGTCCCTTTTATGTTTATGTCATGTCCCATAGGACCTTTATCTGCCCCAGGTCATTCGGGTGACCCGGTAGGTAATTGTACTGAAACTCATACGTAAAGAAATGCTTCATAAAAATAATAATAATAATAATTATCGCACACGCTTAGGTGTGATGCATGCACCCAGCTTACCCTTATGGGGCTGGGAGTCGGATGGGTTTGCTGGGGTTTCTCCCCTGAGTCCCCCATGGGCTCGTATTGCTCCACCGCACAATAATAATAATAATAATAATAATAATAATAATAATAATAATATGCCCAAGGTATGACGATAAACTGCATCCGGTTTGAGGAATTTGGACGTGGGCAATTGAGGTTACTCTTTGCCAGAACTACCTCCAGGTCACCCCTGGGCAAGGTGTAGCACCTGTTGGCCTACCCGAAATTAGATGACGACGAGATTTGCATTAGTAAACAAGTGTGAGAGCGTGGTCGGATTAAACTAGAGTGCACATACAAAACTACCATCCAAAGCCTAGAAAGATATCCGAGAAAAAGACTTAGAAGCTACTGAGACACGTTTACCGCCATGAAAAATGTAAGAAACTGTATGCAATGTGGAAAGAAGCAGTCATATTTAGGAGAGAGATTCAAATGCAAGACGGTAAAACAGGGCAATATGTCACCTGGAACTTGTGCTAGACAAGCAAGTACGCGGAGAAAAGAATCATGGAAATCACTAGAGAACAATGGGACGCTAAGCCAATGGATAGGCAATATTTTGAGAGGGTTAAAAAAGCAGATGTGGATAAGTGGCTGAAAAATGCTAGCTTGAAATGGAAAAGAGAAGGATTTAATATCACAGCGCAGGGCAAGAGCCTTCAGACAGATAACTATTAAAGCAAGATATTAATGACAGAACAAACCGAAAATGCAGATTATGGCACGAATATGTTGAGACCCTAAAACGCTTCTCTTCAGGATGTGCGGCAGTAAAGAAATTGGCATACTGTGAAAGGCACGACAAAACTCTAATCAGCATGCATTGGAAAGAATGTAAACAATCTGCCTCTCTGCCACCAAAATGGTATGAACATAAGTCCAGCTCAATAGCTGAAGAGAAGATGTAGTCATACTAAGAAATTTTCCAATATATGCATTTTTAAGGAAAAAGCAGAGTATTACTGTTTTTGTATTAAATTTGAGATTTTAATTTTAGGAGCAATTTCAAAGACAAGACTGATTGAAACTCATAAAACGTATGCTAAAGAAGAGAGGAGCTGTTGTAATGCATCTTGTTTTCTATTTATGCAAATCTGGTCATAAATAGATTTGTTGTGTCCAAAAGTAATATGAATCTAAACAGAAATAAATTCAGCATACTGATATCAATATTTTGTTTTTCTTCCTCGACCCCTTTAGCACCTTATGAAGGTGGAGTATGGAAAATAAGAGTAGATCTTCCTGATAAATATCCTTTTAAATCACCGTCAATAGGTAAGTCTTTTTTTTGCAGTCAGTTTGGTTTATATATCTTGTCAGCTTTTTTTTATATGAAATTATTTTATTCCGAAAATTAAGCATTTTTAATTTTTTATTGTTTCTTTCCACTCTTACCTTTCTCTTTTTTCCCTTTGTTCTCCTTCCACGGCACTCGTTTTCTATCACGGTTTTCAAAACGCTTTTTCATGTTTTCTCCACCCCTTTAATTTTCATTTTTTTCGTGCATTTCCCCCTATTTATCTCTCTCTTTCTCTCCCTCTCTCTTTCTCTCCTTCTTTTTCTCTTTCTTTTTCAATTTGTCTCTCTTTCTCTCCCCCTCCTCTTTCTCTCCCCTTCCTTTTTCTCTCCCCTTCCTCTTTCTCTCCCCCTCTTTCTTTGCCCCTCCTCTTTTTCTCCCTCCCTCCTTTTCCACCTTCCCTCTCTCTTTCTCTTTTTTCTCTCTTTCCAAGACTTTCTTTGTCACTTCTCTCCTTTTATTGTTACCGACTCATCATTCATTTTACTTTTACATATTTATACAGCCCTCTGATATACTGTAATCAATATTTTTGATTGACAATTTTATAAAATCATCCGCTGTTCGTTTTTGGTATTTCTTGAACTTAATAATTTATTCCGTCAGCCTTTGTGGTTCTTGCGATTTACTGAAAGATTGGTATTACAAATGTGTTCTAGACAGAGATGGATAGTTAAAAGCTCTTTTTCGGCCTAGGGGGAGTCAAAAAGTAATGCAATGCTCTTTTATCCATATTTATTTACCAAACCACGAACATGAAACAAATATGAAAATAAAGCTAGAAGTCTGTGCATTACAATACTACTTTTTAACATAATCGCGATCTCTTTCAACAGCAATGTTCCAGCTTCATATGAGAGCATGTATGCCCGACTTGTAAAACTCTGTTGACTGTTCTTTGAGCCACTTCTTCACTTCAGTTTTCACTTCGTCGTCACTGGAATAGCGTTTGCCTCTCAAACCCTCTTTCATGGGCCAAACAGATGATGGTCTGAAGGCGCTAAATCTGGTAAGTATGGGGGGATGCGGCAAAGTTGTCCTACCAAATGAGGCGATTGTCTCCCTTGTCCTGATGCTTGTGTGTGGTCTGGCGTTATCGTGGAGAAGGACGAATTTGTCGATTGGTAAGCTGGGCCTCACTTGTCGGATTCGTGCTCTGAGCGTCTTTAGAGTCTCAATGTACGTCTCAGACTCGGAATTCATTGGTTGTCCTCATGGCAAGAAATCAACCAGAATGACACCCGGACGATCCCAAAAGACAGTTGCCATGATTTTTCCAGCTGACTTTTGCGCCTTGAACTTTTTCGGTTGTAGTGACGTACAGTGGCGCCATTCCATTAACTGCCTCTTTGATTCCGGGTCATAATGATGAACTCATGTTTCCTCACCTGTTACGAACCTTTGAAAGAAGGTTTTGTCCCTTGGACTTTGTTCGAGAAGCTCAGTTTAGGCATTTACCCTGTCAGTCTTGCGTTCATTAGTCAGTTCTCTTGGTACCCAACGAGCACACACTTTTGAAAAGCCAAGCGAATCAACTATGTTGTAAGGACTTCCATGGCTAACATCAAGGTTTTGTGCCAACTCATCAAGAGTTATGTGCCTGTCTTCTCTGATTTGAGCATCTGCTTTTGCTGTATTGACAGGATTCACAGAGAAGGACGGCCGGCCAGCACGTAGTCTATCAGCTACACTCCCAGTTCCCACCTTTTTTTTCATCATTCAGGCGACGGACCCACCTCCATACATTGGTATAAACTAAAGTGTTGCTCTTATACACATTTTATAATGTGTCTGTGAATGTTCACAGGGGTTTCTCCCTCAGCAAGGAGAAATTTTTAATTCTCCTTACGAGTCTAAAAACCGGAAAAAAAGGAAACAATATATTTCAGAACATAAATGATATAATCATTTATATTTGCACAAAAAATCAGGTATTTTTATCGAAAACTTCGGCTGAAATAAAGAAAATTGCATTACTTTATGACTCGCCCTCGTACCACAAGTACGACTACTTACCTGGTAACATGATATACACTCTGCTGATTGTGGAAATAAGTTTGTGATGAAAATTGGAGTGTCTGTTTTTATTTCTGAAAAACTAGTTTACATGCAAGGAAGAGTATATTGTATGAACTTTATGGTCGCATACGACCTAACAAACAGAAAACCTTCCATTAAAAATATAAAGTAATACAAGTATAAAATGTATTAAGTACTACTACTACTAGTGAATTTTTCTGATATTTTTCTATAGGTCATGATCATCATTAACCTCACAACAACAATAATAATAATAATAATAACAATAATAATAACAATAATAATAAATATTAATAATAATAATAATATTATTATTATTATTATTATTAGTAGTAGTAGTAGTAGTAGTAGTAGTAGCACTAGCAGCAGCACTAGTAGTAGTAGTAATAATAGAAGTAGTAATAGTAGTAGTAATAGTAGTAGTAGTAGTAGTAGCACTAGCAGTAGTAGTGGTAGTAGTAAATAGAATAATAGTTCTGATCTAATCTAATCTTATCTTCTCTCTTAGTTTTTTGACAATTAATACCCAAATATCCCGCCCTTTATCCCGGCCAACTTCTTTTCGTGCTCGCGTATCACCTTCAAACACACCATCCATTAATTATTGAGCGCAAATAGCTAAATATTTTGATCTGATTGAGAAAATGTCTGTTTTTGTCTAGGACTATGAGTATTTCATTTTGCCCTGTATTTTGTTTTGTAAGTCGGCATTGCTTCTATGTTTTGTATATTGACCTTAGGACCGTTGGCCATTTGCTCTCTCTCCAAGTTACTCTTTCAATTTTAAACGTGTTTCCGGCTACTCATCCGTAGATTTTGCAATCATGACTAAATAATTTGCGTATAACAAGTCCAAGAAAATCCAATATAATACATTTGCGCTCCGGTTGATTACTAACAGAAAGTTTTCAAACTTTTGTCTAAAGTGATCAGTGAATTCATGTAAAAACTAGGCTTTTTTAAAAGTACAAAATGTAGCCGTAACACATGACTATTATGAAAAGATAAGCGACACTAGTCTTTTAAGTTGCTGGATGTTGAGCAAGGAGGCCCTTTGTTGATAAAGATTTTTGTGTTTTATGTTGAATTTTTAAAAATATGTTTCAAAGTATGTTCATAGTTCGTGGCGCCTCCAGGCGTCCAAAAATACATTACATTAGGTCTAGAATATTATCGCAGAACTTTCAGCTTTACTGGTTGTTTTGGTTACTATCAGAAATAGACAGAAAAACAGGTGATAGTATTTTATTTAAGCACTGGAATAAGTAAACAGAAATATTGGTTTGTAGAGTGGATGAGAAGGGAAACGATGGATCACCTGTGGTCGCCTTGTTCGCAAAATAGTGACGTCCATCGGTCTTTAATTGAGTATTTGGACTTAAAAACCTTATTAAAATGGCCCGTGGTACACAATGTATTTCGACCAAAGGTAAAGTGTTATATTAAGTAATCTTGGTCAGAGAAGACAACAGGTCATATTGACCTGTCCATGCCCTGTTTTATAAGTAAATTATCTCACCATAATATTCTCTGGCCAAACCGCGCACCTGAATTGATTGGTACCAACCCAAAATTCACTCCGATCCGATATCAGCCAGACAGTAACCAGTATCGTTAATGTACCGTGGGTGTGTACGGTTTGTATCCAAAGCCAAGAACACATGTTTTGATTTCCATCGTGCGCGTGCCTAGATTTCTGCACATATACACTTACAATGGTCCTACATTGGCAGTATTTTCTGGTATTGGTTGGCATAAATGAGTCACGTTTTAAGATTTACTCGAGAGTAGATCTTGCGTTAGTTTTTTTAAGATGTTGATACTTTTAGTCTCAGTTTTATTGTCAAAACATTTAATTAGTATGTCATTGAAACACGATCCATTACAGTGAATTCACTTCTTTAAGCCAAGTAGCTTTGATCTTTTTCTTGATTTTCTTCTTTTTTTTTTCTTTCTTTTTCTTCTTCTTCTAGTACCATGTCCACTAAAGACGCAGTACCATTTTTACAAGTCTTTTAATACCGACAGAGTTCTTTGTCTTTGTTAATAGATTATGAAGTACTTTATATACTTGAATTTAAGTGGTCTCGGTATATATTTTACTATTAAGCGAGCCCCCGGGGAAAATATTTTTATCTTCAGATTTAGATATATAAAGCCTGGTATTAACTCAAACGACTTATTTCTAGACGTTTGCAGTTAAAATGAATGAAACAAGTATTGGGCTATGCTTTCTTAGAAACGCCAGTAAAGGTCGATTAGCGTTTTACGGTTTTTGTTCGGTGAAGACTTGCATGACAGATAGACTTAATCCACACTGTTGTTGCGTATTAAAGCACGTTTTCACCACAGGGCTCGAGTCCCATATGCCGTTGGGCAGATCTTTGGGCAGATCTCTGGGCAAATCTTTGGGCATTTTTTTGTAATCCAACTATTTTATCACAGTGATATACATCACACTCAGGATTAGGAGGTGTCAGCTGTCAAAATTCGCAAGACCTCATGCTGTTATCACATTTTTACTTAAGCCTAGTGCCAGCTCTTTTGCGGATGTCTGATATCCTGTATTTGTCACTGATTCTGTTGTGGATTGGTTAAAATGATAATGTGGTATTTGAGTTGCATTTTATGCACAAAACAATTTTGGATGAACAGAGAGTTTAGCAGGTTGACCAAGCTACTTAGATACTTTTATTATTACCCCAGGGATTCGTTTATTTGTGGTTGGTCTCTAGTCATCACTAGCACTTATTCTCTCCACCTACACCATCACCTGTTTATTGTCGTGGTTATGTTCAGCTTCAGTGTAAATTCAGTACAAGTATAGGCCATTCACTAAGTCTTGACATCGTTATGTTTGGTCACTGTTGCTCAATTTGATACTTAAATGCGTTGACCGACCTCGTTTTCATGTACCAGCTACCTTTTTAATAAAGAACTGTACGCAATGATCATGTAAATAGTATCACTTTTTTTTGTTTCTGATTGAATTTTATTTTGGTTGGTATGGATCTGGTTAAAGGGACCTTCAGCGTTTTGTCGGCCAGGGGAAAGATTTTCTGCGTCTTTCATTTAAGTAACTTAGTGAATAATGGTCGGCAATCACCAATCTCTCCTGCTTTGAAAGATCAAGCTCATAGGAGAATTTAAAAGCCCAGTCGTGTTTGATTTTGAAAGAATCGATCCCTGGCCCACATTACAGTGTAGACCTTAATTCAGTTGTGCTAAACGTTCTGTGTGCTAACCCTCGCCCATTACACCTTTCTTGTAAGTGTTTGTAACAATGCTCAAGTTTAAAGATTTCCCCTTACTTCCTAGCCAACAACAAACTTTTTTTCACTTACACTGTAGAGACTAACACACAGTTTTTGTTCTTTTCACAGGATTTATTAATAAGATATTTCATCCAAATATTGATGAAGCGTAAGTCCCTGACATTTCATTTTATCCATCACTTTACTGTTATTGGCAATACTTCCCAAGTGGAAGTCGTATGAGGTATTTCTTTTGATTTTAATCGAGCCTCTTCCAATTTTTAGTTTAATATCACATGTTATTTTGAAATCAAATTGAACATATGGTCATGCAGAGACCATCTAAGCAATCAACAGGAAAACAGTTGGGTCAAACAGAGTTTGTTGGTAACCAGGCCTGTCGGGAAAAGGTAATAAAGGATTGGAAGTAAAGAAGTAAGAAGAAGCTGTTGGGCGCAAAGGAGTACAATTTTTTTATATTAAGCAAGTAGTTAATAACCAAACACTACTAAGGTCAGAGTTTTAAGCAACTCGAAGGCTTATCCAAGAAACTTTCAGCAACTACACCTTCACCTTTAACTCTGACGACAAACTATAAGTATTTCTTTGGATTTTTTAAACTTTACTCTTCATTTGTTTGTTGCTTGTTAAAATTATCGCATTTCTTCGAGGGTCTCTCTATTACGATATTACGCTATTACGCTGTGTAATGAGGTAGAGTGCGCATGCGCGCCACCACGTGAAAGACAATTTAACTTTTTGTTTGATGAATGTAAGAATCAGTTTATGGTTTGATTAAGTTCGTGTGAAGTAAGGTCAAGGTTTTAAGATTTTAATGATGTATACAGTCCTCTTGAGACGTTCTTTAGTTTAAGGATAAAATCACAAGGATTTGAGATCCCAGATTTAAAATTGCTGCACCGAATATTTATAACCTTGCCGTTATATTCATGTATTCTTCCTTAGCTTTCCTTTTGAGAGGTTTTGTTAATACCAGAGAAGTCACTAACTTCATTGCCTATTACATATGCGAGTGTGAAGGAGACCAGTTTTGGTCGAGGTGTTCTTATCAACGTATTAGTTTTGTTAAAATTAAAGGTTTTCACTAAGGACCTGTCTTTCCGTATGCTAAAAGCGAAGAACTCATAAGAAACTATGAGGGCTAAAATGTAAGATATTTAAGCAACTTGGTGGACTGGCCCTAAGTCAAATTGCCTATTTTTAAAAAGTGTAGGCGTCATATCATGAACAGAAAATATGGATTCGCATGATCGGTTAAATAAGCTTGTATCTTAACCCGACGTTTATTGTTGGGTGTATTTAAGAACAGTCTGAGAAACAAGACATTTATTTAGTTGAAAAAGTGATCTTCGGGAAGGAAATGATTTTTAGTTGCCATTTGCCAGTGTTTGAAAATGCTAGAGAGAGGGCAAAAATTGTGGCGCCATTATAAAACCTGTATTCCCGTAACCTTACCGGATCAAACTTAAGGAGGAGGTCTATGTTTATATCCTTACAATGTATAGTGAACTGATTATGGCAAAATTGCCGCATGGGGAAAAATGTCATTAAAATTATTTCTTGGTTTAGAGAGGCGTGGCTTGCTGCAGTTGCAAGAGGTTTTGGGACCAATTTCCTGAGTGCAAAAAGGTTTAGTAAGGTTACAAAAAGCTATTGGTTTGCGCCAGGAAGGGGGTCAGGCAATGAAGGTTAAGACCAGGAAATAAGGAAAAAGGCGACAAACAAAACAAAAACAAAGTTTTTCTTTTTCTTGGAAACAAAGAAACCAAAATATTAAAAACGAGAATAACAACAACTGGAACTCTAAAGTTACGTAAAAAAAATTTGAGACCAAAAATGTAGATGGATGGAGCTCTTAACTTTGATCAAAAGGAATTGGTTCTAAAGTGTTTTCCAGTACCTGTTTGTTAAAAAGGTTCTGACCAGCTTTGAAACAGTTGCTAGTTAACTGTCACTTAATTTGTTGTCACGTTTGAGGTGTTTATGTAAACATATACAATACACATTTCGGAAGGACAGTGATTAGGCAGGAAACATTTGAAAATGCGTCCTATTGAAATGGCAGCCGCATATGTACCTGGTAAAAAAAACTGCAAGTGCTTTTGTCGAAAAGTGGACTAATTCAAAGCGTTTTATCAATATTTAATCTAGTCACCTTTGATAACAACAGAAAAGCTGAGTCCCCGAGGAGATTTTACAGAGTGGATAATAGAAATTGATATAAAAAAACAACTTTAAAACACATCAAAATCAAAACCCGTTGACTTGTTATTTGTGGCCTGAGGGCAAAGTAAATGTGTCTTAATGTGAGAATGTACTCCTGAGCAAGAGATGAAGGAACCCTACTGCCTAGAATTTTTATTCAGAATCCTATATCAATTTGAGAACAATCATTGGTCGATATCACATTGTGACTCATCAATTGTTTCAGAAACGTTTTTATTTCTATTAGGAAGGCAGCAAGAAGCTATACCCTACCATATCTCCCCGTTTGGGTCCCTTTAATATGAGCTGCAAGACATCGTTGCTTAATACTCACTCACACGCATATAAATAAATAAATTGTATGTATATCTCAGGAGCCGTGGCTTAATGGTTAGTGCACTGCACAGTAACCAAGAGTTCCGGGTTCGATTCCCCGAGCTGTCGAGGAGAATTTAGAACTTTGCGAAAAGAAAAAGCCATTGGTTGGCGTCAGGAAGGGCATCCGGCCAAAAAAATTCCTCACTGCCAAATCAAAGTCCCTGTAAAGGGCACCGTCTGAGCCCCAATTGCTGGGGAAAAATGACGTTAAAACTAAAAAAAAAATTAAAAAAAATGTATATCTCAGAAGTATCAGTTTCAGATCTATTTGTTCATTATGCCAAGGGTAATAACAACAGTACCATCTTCATGCGAAGACTTTCCTAGCTTGCCTCAAAGAAAATGAAATGGATAATGTTGAAAATGACAGAGATGACAATGAACACTTGGATGGCTTTGATAAGATCGTTTCCTTTTCAAAAATGTTAGCACTGTTTGCATCACTTTTTTTTATCGGTATTTCTTGTTTGTATAAAAGCCGTGGAAAAAAGGAGGAGCCGTGGCTTAATGGTTAGTGCAATTGCATAGTAACTAAGAATTACGGGTTCGATTCCCCGAGCTGTCGGGGAGAATTTGGAACTTTGGAAAGAAAAAAAAAGCCTTTCGTTGGCGTCAGGAAGAGCATCCGGCCAAGAAATTCCACACTGCCAAATCAAAGTCCCTCCCAAGGGCACTGTCCGAGCCCCAATTGCTGGGGGAAAATGACGTTAAAACTATTAAGAAAAAATAAATAAATAAGAGCCGTGGAATTTATAACTGCACTTGAAACCTGATGCTTTGTGAAGCTTATAAAAACCGGCAAAAGCCCTTGATCAGAAAATTCTTACTAATCTTTTACTTTTATCAAAAATTTATTTGACCTTCTTTCCACTCATTCTTCCTCATACTCCTGGTAAGGAATAGTTTTTGACTTCACTTTTCATATAACCAAGGTGCCAATGTCATTAGTGGAAATACATGAAAACCCTCAGTATTGGACCACAGTTTGAACAAGGACTGCCCACAACGGCGTTACCCTTCCGGTTACTGCACGCTAGGTCGTGTGTAATGGTTTTGAAAATAAGTTAAAGTACATACTTGCTAGCAGTTTTTTTACAGTAAAAAGAAATTTGTACTGCTTGTTTGCGATTTATTATGTTGATTTGTCTCGTTTATTCCACAGATTTTATTTGGCAAATTTATAACAGCCTTCTCATTGTATTTCTTAGATCTGGTACAGTATGTTTAGATGTAATAAATCAAGCTTGGACGGCATTGTATGGTAAGTACAAGATTAGATTACTTTTGAACAGGGGTAGAAAAAGGAAACGCATATTATCGTATTCTACGTGAAAGTTAAACGAGACTTTTGATACCTTTCTAGACACCATACGTCAAGCAAAGTCACAGGATATACTGATAAAATTCCAATATCTATCGTTAGTATTGCAGTACATGTACACTTGAAAACGTCTCTCTTTATTTTAAGGTGCACGGGTATTGTTACCTTACTTGTTTTAAATGGTCTCGCAGAAAATTGAAGAAAGGTTTGTGGTTTGTATGATGGGTGTATTACTGTGTTAAAACATTTTACTAGCAAATAGCCAAGGGATTAAACGAAATAAATCACCTACTGTAATTTGTTATTAACCTCTGGCAATAGTGTGGCATTTGTTGGCAACCTGAAAATCTAGTATTTACTTTAAGTATGACATTACAAGAAAAATAATTACAGTAATAAAAATTACATAACCGGCGTTGTGACACACCGCTGGTGGTTCAGTATTTACGAGAAAGTACAGAGGTTCATAACCTGGAGGTCATACCTCAAAGCATTTAGTTAGATGTCGAATCTGATACGCTATTCAGGATTTTGAATTCATGCATCGGTTAGCCTTTGTAACTTAAGCTTTCTTATTGTGTGGGCATAAAGCTGGCAAACACATTTTCCATATCAAAAAACTCTGGTTTTTCTTCTCAGCTTATTTAAAACGTCATAACCATAAGAGAAGTTATTGCTTTGAATGAAGTATGTAAAGTGAGAAAATAACGAGGGTTTGTATTTACTGCATTCTCTTTGTCACGAAGAGCAATTTATTTGGGTCAGTTTGCTAATATACTAGCTTGATTACAGTGTGTTTCTAGATCCTGGTAACAGGCTGCGGTCGCCGTCTTCTTCCGGTATTGCTATCATTTTTGATTTGTTTACTTCTTTCTTCACACATCTTCAATAGGTTATTTTTTTCACCTATATCAAGAAACTCTGGTTTTTCTTCTCAGCTTATTTAAAACGTCATAACCATAAGAGAAGTTATTGCTTTGAATGAAGTATGTAAAGTGAGAAAATAACGAGGGTTTGTATTTACTGCATTCTCTTTGTCACGAAGAGCAATTTATTTGGGTCAGTTTGCTAATATACTAGCTTGATTACAGTGTTTTTCTAGATCCTGGTAACAGGCTGCGGTCGCCGTCTTCTTCCGGTATTGCTATCATTTTTGATTTGTTTACTTCTTTCTTCACACATCTTCAATAGGTTATTTTTTTCACCCCTCATCGCCACCGTGGAGTAGAAACTTTCTTGGTCTTTTTTCAGAATACTGATCATCATTTACTTAAAAGCTCAACGGACGTAAACATTTTTTCTGTACCATACATTTTCATTTTATCGGCTCACTACTGTTTTCTGGTGCCTGCCTTATTAAAAAATTTTTTCGTAAGTTCCAATTTATGACCAAAGTCAAAGGTAGAATTACTGGGGTTTTTTGCAAGCTCTGTTGACCCGATTGTTGCCCGAGAAAAGGCCATGAAAATTAATAAATACTTATATAAATATAGAGTATTTCACTCTTCATCTGGTGCGGTGAATTTATTTACCCCTATGAACGTAACCTTGCTTCTTTTCTATATGTTTTTTTTCTGTCGATTTTCCGGGTTAACTAATATTGTTACTATTCAAGAGTCAAACATAGAGTTTGATGTTAGTAGTTACATTGGTCGTTTTGTGAAATGACTTTACTTCGGCTTAACAGGTAGGCACTGTTTGTTGGTTTGAGTTTATTGTTGAAAAACTGACATGGACATTGTACAAGAATTCGACAGCTCATTTATTCAATATGTATCTTGCTTTTCAGTTTGCTAAATTTTCTATCGAATAGGTCCTTTCCTAATTTGTAGAAGTTTTTGATTTTTATATTCTGTCTGTTAAGCTGGTAGTTATTGCCTAATTTGTTAAGTTAATATTTCACCCCTCCGTTCGAAAAGTCATGACCACTTTTTAAACGATATTACTTTGGTATTCGAGGCCTCAAGCATTTGACTAAACCAACAATTATCTAGTATTAAGCCGTTTCTGCTTCACTGTTTTTTGCTACAATCCTTCTCTTTCTTGCATCTTGTTTTTTTTAGTTTTAACGTTGTTTTTCTCCAGCCATTGGGACTCAGACGGTGGCCTTCAGAGAGACTTTGTTTATAGCCGGATGCCCTTTCTGACGCCTTTCCTGACGCCAACCAATTTCTTGCATCCAGTAAACACTGTAAATTATCTTGTTTTTCCTTGTCCACATGAAGCATAAAATTACCTGACTACTATTGTATCGCATCCCGTGTGTTTGTGTGTGTGTGAATAACAGTGCGACCAGCAACATCACTTTAAGGGCAACACTGCCATGATCATTCATATAGCACAGAATGGAGTACTTTACCTAAAATTTTAAGCAAACTGATATCATAGTTTCCAAAGAAATGTAACTCTGCCGGAGATTTTACTAAGTTTTGAAACATGAGTCCCCTATGGTTTTGATTTTCACAAAGGATCATCCCACCCAGGTCCAACAAGGGTCCGGAAGCGCCTTCCAGAGGGTCTAAATTTCTTCTAGGATAACTTATAATACTTTGTTTTTATAAATATATGGGCTCGCGTTAAGGATTCTTTCAGAATATATATATAGTTTTGTATAGTTTCAAGCTAGTTGCTGGAAAATATTGGTGTTAAAAATGCAAAAAATCACAAATTTTTGCAGTTTTGTTTTTTTATGCGTTTTTAAGCTCCACGAAAAGCAAGGAGACAAGTCTTATTAATGCTTCCTGTTACTTGTTTTGTATACATGTCACGGCCTGCTGCCACTGTTTGAAAAAGGCTATATTGTCAATGAGTTGTTTAAAAATAAAAAAATTGAGAAATCTGAAAAACCGTCCTCTTCAGCCCGGATTTTCGGGTTTTAGCTTGATTTTCGTTGGCTTATTTGAAAAAATACTGTAAAATACGTCATTTGATTTTAGCTGTTATGTGAATTCTTGGCATAGAGTACACAACTAGCATCCCAGACGTTTTAAAAAAAAGCTATATAAAAGTAGTCCTTGGTATTGACTTTGAACTGCCTCCGTTGATAAGACTCTGGTTTGGGAGTGCTAGAGTTCTGGGGAAAATGGAATTGCCCCTTATTTACCACTTTTCCGAGAGGAACTCTGAACCGGGGTCTTAGTATCTGCAAGGGTCCCAGGTATTATTTAATACCTTTACTGGGTACGACTTCACACTTCATCCGTGCACCACCGACAGAGCAGGGTGGGGATGCATTAGCAGAGCTTTGGTCTTACTGATTAAATGGTAAAGTATCGTGCACTATGACTGTTGGCATAAGTTCATTACAACCAATTAAATGGTGGCGATTAAACTCTAGTTAGTTAAGAACTGCAATCTGTAGAAAGCATTGGCAAACTACACTACTACAGCATCCTGCCAAGAAAATGTAATGAAAAAATTTAAATCTATTTAAAGGTAAGTTATTTTTATTTACTGAAGATGTGTTCCGCAAGTTGCTACTGAGGAAGTGTAGTTTTTGACTGAGTAGTTCTAGGAATAATAAAGCTGTTGTTCTTAACTCACTAGGGCGTACTTGAGGTGATACTCCAGAGAAAGAAAAACCAAAGCAGTTCCATGACAACAAAACCCACACAATTCCAACTGTTAGAATGTTAGAACTATGAAGCAAGAAAAATTGTAACAAATGAAATGGACACAGTAAACTTAGACACATTCAGAATAAGTGAACTGAAATGGACAGGAAATGGAGAATTTGGATATGGTGATCATACAAAGTATTACTCAGGACACCGACAGTATAGGAGACATGAATTTGCCATTATTGTTTATAAAAAGATAAGCAAATCAGTGCTTGGATACAATATAGTTAATAACAGAATAATTACATTAAGACATCAAGGACATCCTTTTAACACCAACATTATAAAAATATATGCACCAAGCAATGTTGAAGAATTATGGCCGATACCATAAGATATGACACTGACACTGCAGAAAAGAACATTCCTAAGAAAGAGAAAAACAGGAAATCACATTGGTTATCTCAGAAATTTTCTGAGGTTTCTGAAGACCGTAGAAATGTCAAAAACCAAAAAGACCGCCCCACCTTGAATATAGTAAACAGTTTTTCAAAATCAATCAAGAAAAGATAAAGAAGTATACTTGAATGATATTTGCAGTATTTTAGAAGAGAAAACCAAGAAATGTATTCCATTCTATTAAAGTGACCACAGGAAAGTATGGTAAAAGTGAAAGTCCAATATGGTTAGGTACTCATAGAGGGAACAGAGATACGGCAGAGGTGGAAAGAGCTTACAGAACGCTAGTACAGTAGGGATGCAGAAATATCTTCTTGGAAGAAGAATTTGCACAAGAAGAGGAACCCATTCTAACAGAACTAGAACATACTATTAAAGAACATGGGTGTAATAAAGTACCAAGTATTGACAGCAACCCCATTGAACTGTTAAACATCGCTGGCAAAAACACCACTTAACATCATATGCAAGCTGTGTCATGTGGTCTGGAAAGTCACTGAATGGCCAAAAGATTGGAAATGATCTGTCGTCATGTTGCTACTCATGAAAGGAGACATCAGATAATGTCCAAATAATCGAAAAATATCCCTGATTGTCCACATGGTGCAAGAGACACTACACTGACACTGGTTTTCGTAAAGGAAGGGGAACTAGAGGCCAAATTACACACGCAAATGGATATTGGGAAAAGGAAAAGGAAAAAGTATATTTTTGTCTTATTGATTATACCAAAGCATTTGACTGTGTGTACCACAACAATATGTATGACGAAAAAGATAGGAATTCCAGAACACCTAATAATCTTAATTAAGAATCTTTATTATAAACAAGAAGCGCATGTATGAACAATGTCTGGTGCAAACGATTAGTTTGAAATAAGCAGAAATGTAAGACAAGGTAGTATGGTATCTCCCTTCCTATTCAACGTATAAATCGTGAGATTATAACGAGAAATTCAAAGTTAAATGATGACAACATCAGCAACATTATCAAAATCCATGGTAGAACTATTCATAACTTAAGATATGCAGATGACACAACCCCTATTGCCAAAACGAAAGAAGACTTGGAAGATCTAATCACTAATGTTAAAAAAGCAAGCATTAGTACTGCTAAATTTTTAAAAGCAAAAGTAATGACGACGAATTCAAAATTTTAGAACTTTAAAGTAGTTGGAGAATCTACCAAGGCAGTAAAGGAACTCGATTATCTTCGATATACATTAACTATAAACTCTGATCACACAAAAAAGCTTAGAAGGAGTAATGACAGAAAAAGTAGTGAAAGAAAAAGTAAAAAAGATTTGATGGGTTTGACTGGATTACAGTTTGGAATCGATGATGTTGAGAGAGCGAGAGAGAGAGAGAGAGAGAGAGAGAGA
>RDPX01000450.1:317325-337729 GCA_003991215.1 Morbakka virulenta | reverse complement strand
GTGAAGAGAGAGAGAGATAGAGAGAGAGAGAGAGAGAGAGAGAGAGAGAGAGAGAGAGAGAAAGAAATAAAGAAAAAAGAGGACGAGGAAAACCTCCAACGAGGTGGAGAGACAAGATGGAAAAGGATGCTGGAAAGATTGACTTTAAAAATGAAGATGCACAGGATAGAACAAGATGGAAAACAAAAATTGGTCGAAAGTCGGTAACCTAACGACAGATGGAAAAAGGCCGACTGCAAACAAAGGATGGATGAATGGATGGATGGATGGATAGAATGAAAGAGAAAACATCACACTAAACACCAAGATAAGAATAAATAAGCACTAGTATTTCTTGCTGTCACATGTAGAAGTGAGACATGGATAATAAGGAAAGCGGAAATAGAAAAAATTAAAATCATTGAACTTTGGGTGTGGAGAAGACTCCTAAGGTTGCTCTGGACATCCCGAAGAACGAATGATTGGATACTAACCTGAATGCAAAAATAATGGATGACTATTGAGAGCATCAGAAAAGGACAACTGACCTACTGTAGCCGCATGAACATAGCAAACAACAGTTTAGAAAATTAATGATGCAAGAAAGAGTCGAAGACAAAAGAGGTTGGGAAAGACCTGCACCAAAGTGGGTTGACAAAATCAAAGTAGTCACATAGCGAAATGTTTACCAGCTAAAGAAAGACACTGAAAACAGACCTGAATGGAGAGGGCAAGTTCATGACATCACCAGGGGGTGAATGACCTGAAAGACTAGCAATCCTCACCCCCCCCCCTGCGATGTATCAGATATATACAAGAAAGCTTAAAGTGTTTTCTTTATATTACACCAGATTTAAAAAAAGCTTAAAAGCTTAATAGATCATAATAATAATAATAATAATAATAATAATTATTATTATTATTATTATTATTATTATTATTATTATTATTATTGATTGGCGGAGCAATATGAGCCCACAAAGGACACAAAGATAGAAACCCCCAGCAAACCGATCCGACCCGAGCCCGATAAGGGTAAGATGGGTGCATTCATCACACCTAAGTGTGTGCGATGTTGATGCAAATTGAAACAGCACATGAGCTTCCAGGTGGGGCCTGTTTAGGTTTCCCAGTTTGGGTGACCCATTTTGCTTAAAACGGTCTCCGTAGCAAGACCCCAAGACCTCAGGACTAAGAAACAAGTGTGAACTCGGTACTCGGCCCTTCAGAACTTGAGATCAATGCTCACGACACCTAGATGTGATGCTCCCCCACTACTCCCGCCCGTTAAACAGAAATGCGTGATGTGTTGGCCCTTTCGGGACATGCAAACTTGTTAAGGTCATGAAACTAGTCTGCGGTTTGAGCGGAAATGTTTGATCTAGCCCATTCGTAATTACCAGGCAAAGCTAGTTCGTGTACCGCAGCAATCAATTAAGGTCAGAGGTCATACGTCTTACGACGCTACGCAACTGGCTGACAATAATAGTTAGTACCTGGTGTAATTATCAGGGCAATTTGCCCACACAGGCAGGGGGATCAATGCCCCTTTCCAGCAGTACTAGGCAGTTCTAAGTTAAACCAAGTTCAACTTTTCCCACTGTTCCCGCGAGGTTTACCCAGATTAGGGTAGGGGCGCTGCTCTCTGAAGAATTGCCAGATGACCTGCTGGTCTGGGCATTTTCCGTGTACCCATTTATTATTATTTTTTTTTTTTTATTGTTATCATTATTGTATTAGCCTCCTAGCTCAGGCAGAACTTATACCAAATATAGTCAAAAGAGCGGGCCATCGCCTAGTTTGTTCTTGTGCCGCAAAAATTAATGCTTCAGCCTCAACTTTCAGATCACTTTCCCACATCCATTCCCATGTTCTTTCTTTATCAATGTTCTCTGGCATTTCACGAACAAACTGTCCATACATCTTCTTCCCCGTCTATCTGGCAAAATATTCAGTTTGAATTTCTCTTGAATGCATTCCTTTCCTTCGGTTCTTCACAGTCGACGATGTTGGCTATCTTTACTCCCCTCACTAGCCTTCCAGTTGGCATCTTTACATTACATGTCAACTTGTTTTCTTCTGTCCTAGCACACATTTCAACACTTATTAAACCTCTTCCTCCATTACACTTTGACACAAAGACCCTGTCAACATCACTCGTAGGGTGGAGTACTCCATGCATCGTCATGGCTTTTCTAGTTATTCTGCCCATCGCTGTTAGTTCTTCTTTCTTCCAGTCTAACACTCCAAAACTATACCTCAAAACCGTACTTGCCCACGTATTTATAGCCAAGATCTCATTCTTTCCATTTAACTTTGACTTCAACACTTCAACACAATTCTCCGTTTGTACTCTGTTGCAAATACATCTTTCGTTTTCTTTTCTTTCACCTTATCATACTCTGGAATGCCTAAGTACTTGTAGCCAGTATCATCTATTACCTTCATTATCTGCCCATCAGGGAAACTGACTCCTTCAGATGATACAACTTTACCTCTCTTTAGCAACAGCATTCCACATTTCTTAATGCCAAATTCCATTCCTATGTCTTCGCTGACGGTATGCACAGTCTCTACAGGAGTTTTTATCTGCTCGTATGCTTTACGATATAACGTTAAATTATCCATTTAGACAAGATGGTTTGTCTTCACTTCATTTGCACCCCAACCATACCCTGCTTTTACTTACCTCAGAACCATTAACAATGGAATCATACATAAAACCAATAGTAATGGTGAAAGACTATCTCCTTGAAAAATACCCCTGTTAATCTTGACCGTACCTAGTACATGCCCACATGAAGTTAGTTTTGTTTTCCAGCTTTGCATACTATTCTTCAAAAACTCTTTCACATTGTAGGCAATCCCAAACATCTCCAAGAACTCAACAACCCAGCTATATCACACCATGTCATAAGCTTTTTTGTAGTCAATCCAAGCCATTGCCAAATGTGTGTGCCTTCTTTTACAATCCATTAATATTGCCCTGTCTTTTAATAACTGATCTTTGGTACCTCCAGTTCTTCGACGACAACTCTTGCTATTCTGGCAACAACTCATTTTTTTAAAGATGCTCGGATACAATATTAGCAATAACTCCTGTTAACAATTTCCACATCATAGGAAGGCAGGATGTTAGTCGGAGATTACCAACTGCATTCCCTTTTTGCGGATCTTTAAGACACAAAATTGCTCTTCCTAATGTTAGCCAATCTTGCAAACTAGCATATCTGTTCACAATCAGGGATAATTGCTCTGCAATTCTCTCATGCAGTGACGTTAATTTTTTCAACCAGAATCCTTACACTCCATCCATATCTGGTACTTTCCAATTGGGCATTCTTGTACATTGTTTGATTACCCTTTCTTTTGTGTAATTATATTTTCTTGCTGTTGGTTTCTCAAATCTGCCCTTACATTTCTTAGCCATTCTGCTTTGTTATTATGCTATTGTCTTTTGCTCCAAATCTCACTCCAAAAAGTTTTACTTGCTTCCGCATTAGAGATAATGCCTTCCTATCTAATGTTGCCGTTCACTTGTTGGCAAAATCTCATTTGCTCTTGATTAAGCAACTGGTTCTACCTGAACTGTTCACCTCTTTGTTCATACCTCTTGATCTTTGCTGCTTTTGCAACCAGCCTTTGTTTCAGTTCCTCGATTACTATATTTAACTTCTTGCTCTTGAAATGGTATTTATTTTCTAGTTCTTCAACCTTTGCTCTGTTTCTTACTTGACCTTTCATTTCTCTCTGCAATATATTCAGATCTCTCCTGATGCGTTTTATGTCTTCATTTACCCTTCTCTTCCACCAAGGCTCTTTCCTTGGCCCTCCCATACTTGTCTTTATTCCCAATATTTTTGCTGCGTACCTGCACACTGCATACACTAGGTCATTTGTCTCAGTTATGGTGCTTGTTGGTATTTTGTTCATAACAGTATTCACCTTTTTAATTTTATCCTTGAATTGTTGTTGATTTGCTTTTTTGAAATTAACATAAATTTTCTCACCTGATCTATAAACCTCTAATATTTCTGTCATCAACAATTCATCTTCCGCCGATAGTCCATCTCTTTCATCAATATTCAGCAATCTTGCTGTGTCAGTTTCATTGTCCATCTGACTCTGCTGCATTGCTGCATTTTCTACATTTCTTATTGTATCTTCATTTTCAACTACGCTATCACTTCCTTTTATCTCCGGGAAATCTTCTATTTCAATCTGCCGTTTTATTATTTCTATCTCAACTCCCGATAACAAGTCGTTTCTCCTGATAGCCCTTGCTTAATCACAAACTCTTTGTTCAGTGGATTTTAATGGTCCAATCTCTTGCCATATTTGAAACATACGTTTTCTATATCTAAAAGATGCACCATTGTCAGTCACAAGACTACTCTTCAAATAACACTTCATAACAACCTTGTTCACATCCTTACTATATTTCATCCTAGCAGTTGCTGGTTGACGACCGGGCCCACGCTGCTGGCCCATGGAACACCTGTCGGGCGAGATAACTTCGCGTGAAGTTCCACTGTCATTGACGCCGTTACTGAATAATTCATTATATAACATTACATTCAAACTGAGGATAGTGATGATAAGGTGACACAGCCACTGATGTTTTTACTTCTTGACACCATAACTAGGAGGGTTACCAACCAAGACTAAGGCGTCACTTTCTACCCACGAGGCAAACTAACCCCCGTCAGACGCCAATTTAGTATTTCAAAGTCTCGGGGAGAGCTGACAGGTACTACACCTTGCTTAAAGGTGACCTGGAGGTAGTTTGTGGCAAAGGGTAACCTCATTCGCCCACGTCGAAACTCCACAACCGGATGCAGTTTAATGTCAGTACCCAGGACTTTTATTATTATTATTATTATTATTATTATTATTATTATTATTATTATTATCATCATCATCATCATCATTGAAGAATATTAATAAAAGTAAGCTGTTAAACTGTCATTTGATAGTCATTTTTGAAATCCCATCGCTAATGTGTTAATTCACTCGTCCTTTAATTGATAGATAAGGATTATTACGAAAGAATGCAGAAATAAAGAGGGTTAGCATAGCATATCTTGAATATTTTTGATACAATTGTTTGGAATATTATCAATGATTTGTAACTTACTATTAGTGATTTTAATTCCGAATATTGCTTGAAATTTACAAAACCTTCGAATGGAGTATTTTTGTTTAGTATTGAAGTGTAAAACAAAAGGAAGATCAAGTGTGAAAGACTGAAAAAGGTGGTACTTCCAGAAATAGGAGTTTCTGGAAAACCGAAATTTTTACTCCGAATACGACATAAGTGGTTATGTTATTTTGTAGTTCAGGATTTGATAATTTAATGTTTATGTTTTGATATACGCCTGTGGGAGGCTGACCTCGATCTGGATAGCTTTAGATGAAATTTGAAACGAGGATGATCAAAAGAAAAATAAGAAGGTCAAGTGAGAAGTTAAGTTTTAAAAGTAAAATAATTAGGAACTTAATACTTCGCTTCAGCAAATAGAAAAGGTGGTCATAATCTCAGGTACTAATACTGTAGACTTGGTTTTCCATATGATAATTAAAAAAGTGTTTGTCATAGGAATATCTCATTTCTGGTGCAACTATTTACACTGAAAATGTTGTCAAGGGTGAGTGTTCATACTTTCCAAGTGTAAGGCCCATGTGCAATTTCGTGTACAGACCTCTCCATTTCATATTGAGCGGATTCATTTACAGCACTTAACCTGTCCAGTAGTTATGTTTATGCAAATTCGTATTTTGATGTTGGAGTCTGTTTTGGTTTGACCAAAAATGCTTTTTAATCACTTATTGTTTTCTTTTTTTTAATAGATCTAAACAATGTGTTCGAGTCGTTTCTACCACAACTTTTATCCTATCCTAACCCAGTTGACCCATTGAATGGAGATGCAGCTGCATTGTATTTACATAAACCTGAAGAATACAAAGCAAAAATTAAAGGTAATTAGTTACAATTGCCAGGGGTGGATATTTTTGAGTTTATAGTATTTACCAAGACGTAATCTTCTTCTTCTTCTTTCGGCTGCTCCCGTCAGGGGTCGCCACAGCGGATCATGCATCTCCATTTGGTACGGTCCTCAACATCCACTCTTCTCACTCCCAGCGCCCTCTGTCCTCTTCATTTGCATCCATGTAACGTCTCCTTAGTCTTCCTCTTTTCCTCCTCCCAGGCAGATGCATCTCTAACATTCTTCTTCCGATATAGTTCTCTTCCCTTCTCATCACATGTCCAAACCATCTAAGTCTTGCATTTACCAAGACGTAATGTTGCCCGAAATACGCCGGGCTTTTGTATGAACGACCCTTAGCATTATCCTGTTACATAATTTATGCTAATGAAAGCAGAGGAATGATAATTAGTGTAGGAATCAAAACTAGGAATTAAAAAGCAGATTTATTGATTGAAATAAACGTTGTAAGCATTATGTGAAATAAACGCTTCATGGACATCACAGTTAAAACAGATTGTAAATATTGCAATTAATATTTATTAATATTGCAATTAAAAATTAAAATTACAGTCATTTGGATCGAAAGTATTTCCACTAACATTCGATGATTCGACTGGACCAAGACACCAGAAAAACAGATCTTGTTTTTTTTGCAAGTGAAGAAAGCAGAAAATATTAAAGGAAACCCGCAATTTTTTTTACTGATGTATAAAACAATAAGGGACCATATACATATTTTTGGGGCTAAAATGTGGAAATGATAACAGTTGAATATGAATTTTCTCCAGTGTTCCTAAGCTGGAAGCAGGCCTTCTACTGAGGATCACTAAAGGTCAATTACTGCCCACTAATTTTAACAATTTAATCGGAAAACTTTCACTGGATTATCGTTGTAGCATAAGATGTTGCGCTGTAGCTGTATCACAGTTTATTGTTAAATTTGGTTCGGCCGTTGAGTGGATATTCTTTGTTTTTCTCAGACAATTGCAAAAACATGACGGCTACTTTGATACTTGCTATTTTTACTTGATTAACAAAACTCACTTGATTTGTGTTTTCCAGTTCTGGTGCCATGGTGTAGTAAGTAGTAGTAGTAGTAGTAGTGGAAGTAGTAGTAGTAGTAGTAGTAGTAGTAGTAATAATAGTAGTAATACTGTAAGTAATAGTAGTAGTGTTAGTAGTAAGAGTAATAGTAAGTAGTAGTAAGTAGTAGTAGTAGTGGTAGTAATAGTAGTAATAGTAGTAATGGTAGTAATCGTAGTAATAGTTGTAATGGTAGTAATAGTAGTAATAGTAGTAATAGTGGTAATAGTAGTAATAGTAGAAATAGTAGTAATAGTAGTAATAGTGGTAATAGTGGTTATAGTAGTAATAGTAGTAATAGTAGTAATAGTAGTAGTAGTAATAGTAGTAGTGGTGGTGGTGGTAGTGGTGTTGGTGATAGCAGTGGTAGTGGTAGTGAAAAAGTAGTAATAGTAGTAATAGCAGTGGTAAAAGTAAGAGTAGAAGATTTGACTAATCACATGTTTTGAAAATGTTAACCACTACCCGCAATTCATCACTAGATTTTATGGTGGTACCCGTCTTCTGGCTTCTTAAAGAAAGCCAAAAACGCTGTTTGAGGTTTTCAGTTTGTCTTTGTGGACCCACGATCCCTCCCCCTCGCACAAACAGTACCTTGCTATATTCTTTGTTCCAAGTGAGTTTTTCTTTCGTACCTAAAAGTATGTATTTGACGTTTTTAAGCATCGTCTATCATTTTGTCAGAACTTACTTTTCGAGAACACTCAATCCTTTAATGTTCCTGGACGTTAACTTGAAGTGTACCGACGTATTAAGGTATCTACTGTAAAGTGAGAAAGAGTGTGTTTACGAATTTTGTCAGGTTAAAGAGTTAATTTTACTCATGAAAGCAGCCGTGACAGTAACATTTCCTGCTTGTTAATGGTTGGGGTAATTGGCCGATGAATATATTGCCTCTGGGTAGTTAATAGAAGAGATGTTGTTCGGATAGAACTTTGCTACTAGAGGAACAGTGATTCATGGAATGAGTGCTGTAGTAAGGAATGATAAACCTTGGGGGTATTGGTATGTAGACTCACGAGCGCTTAACTACTCAACAGTTTTCATTGTGAAGATTGTTTTCTTATTAATTTCAGAAATGGAAAAACACTTTTTGCCGTTTTCGCTTTTCTTACAAGACTGGGTATTGACCACTATTGTTTTATTTTTCTTCTTGTGTATTCTCGGCGGTGATTTTCATCCATATTTCAAGTAATGTTTTTTTTAACAAAAGTCTCGGGAGGGGGGAGACACCCCGCTGGACAGATAAAATCAGGCAAAACGTACGACTTTCACTGTCGACTGCTGCGCGAAGAGACTGGAAAGTTGTTTAGTGTGTGGAAAAGTAAAGACGGGGGTGGGAGGAGAATTCAAGGGTCTTTGAGTCATAGTCATTCAAATAAGTTAGATCAAGGTAATTTTTCATGGCATCAAGGTTAACTTTGTGTGAATGATGTTTATACTTAAAACAGCAGGCATAATGTGTTCTGGATCAAAGATTTGATGACGCTTCCTCATCTGCAAGGCCAGCAGTGAAAGTAGATGTGCGAGAAAAGAGAATAGTCTAGAAAGGATCACGGAAAGAGTAGTTTAGAATCAGTTTTGAGAGCTTTAATTTCAACTTATACGAGATTTTGGCTGGGGTCATTTGCATTGTCTTGTCAACAATGTGTGCTGAAATAGAAGACCATAAAAAGGATTAAATGGAGCTACTTTGGATCATTCAAGAAATCTTCTATTTGAAGTAACATTAACCATTGACTGGAGGCATTTCCTAGGCCAGCATTATATGACGAAGTGTAAAACAACAGACGCAGGTTAAACGGGGTCACGAAGAGTCTTTCTAGGCCAATTAAAAACCCCTCATTTCTACTAACGAAGCTGTTGGCTGACACACATTGGTCTAGTCATTTCAAAGGGTAGTCAAGAAAAGGTATTGTTTTCTTTGTTGACCTCTGGGTTCCTAACTGTTTATTTTGTCTGTATTTTGCATCCCTTCACTATGCATGGTATATTGCAAGGTTACTGTCTTTCCAGAATCCAATCTCCTCGCTTCGGGCCTTTCATAGATGAGCAGGGAATTTAGCCTCACTGTTTATCGATGGTGCCTTCACTGAAAGACTGTTTATGGGTTTTAGAGTATACTAATATACATATTTTGTGGGCACAAAATGAAAATATTCTCCCTTTCACATGCTTTCATGTTGATTTTTTTCTTTTGCATTGGAGTGGTGTTTTTAATATCATTTTCAAGGGGTTTTATTACCGTTGGAAGGATTTTTATGTTATCTTAAGCAATGGTATGTTTATTGTTATCGACAGTGTTGTTTTTATTAATGTTGGAAGTGTTGTTTACATTAACATAATCGGTGCTTGTTGTTTTCCCCATGGCCGTATTGTTTTTTTCACTGTTGACAATAATGTTTTTCATGCCGTCACCACCAGTGTTTGTTCTTTTATTTGTTTTTGTACGAGGTTCAACCCTAGCAAGAACAGAAGCCACTTACATGCAAAGGATTGCATTATGTTTGATTTAAGGCAAGAATTATAGTGCTTAGACATTGCAACATTGCAGGTTTCTTCTCTGCGCGAATGATAGATGGCGATGTAATAATCACATTAGGGGGAGGCCCTTGATAATAGGGATGATGATGTTGATGATGATGATGATGGTGGTGATAATAATGTTGATGTTGATGATGATGAATTGCTAATATATTCTTATACTTCAGCTTTGATATCCAACTTTCCTGCTGCATCTTCCATGCTCCAATTCCTGTTTCATAGTGGTTCATGGGCTATTTCTAACCTAACCTCTTATTAGTACAAGCTTTATTAAGTAACCAAACGAGACTCTTATTTTCCCGTACCTATATCGACATGATTCGTCTCCAGTTCTTAGTTGGTATTTTTTCTTTCCTGTTCGATCGAAACAATACAAATTTATTTAAGGACTACAAAAGGAAGGCGATTTATGCTGTGCAAACACCATTTTCTTTATTGACATCCTGTTAGGTTATTTAAAATTTATTTTGTGGGATTAACATTGTATTAACGTTGTTTCAAATTTTTGCTCATTATAGAATATGTTAGAAAATTTGCTTCACCGGAGCTTATGAATGATCAAGATGGCGACATGTCTACATCAAGTGAGAGTTCACTTAGTGATTTTAGTGAGGATGAAGCACAAGATATGGAACTTTAATTATAATAATCTGATGTCTTGTTTTCAAATTAAGTTGACAGAAATTTTGTAAATTTTATCTTTTGTAAAGTAGTTCCAATTGGCTATGTTCCTTTCCGCATTGGATACGTGAATAAATGGAAGACACTATCACGTCTTTGACTATCCATTTTATGTAAGCCTTTATTTAGACACGCATTCTGATTATAATTGTATACATTTAAGAAGCGCAAGTTGTTCAATTTTAGATTAATTTTACTAACAGCCTCGGGCAGTTTAACTTCTTAGTTTTGACAATTTTTTCTTTCTGCCCCATCTCAACCTATTTTCTTTTTTTACGACAGTTATTAGGATTCTGTTTTAAACCGCATGTGTGGCATTTCCTCTTAGCTTTGAGACTGACATTCTTGTGTGTGTACAAGGAGTAGAGACAAAATAGCTCCTAGTAATTCCTAGTGTTTCTTCTCTTAGAAGTGCAATAGTATAAGAACTGAATAACTCTCATTACTAAAAGTTTTACCTATCAACCTCTTTCCCGCGGATTCGTAAGCAAGATATACTTTTACAGTTAAACCCCCTTGCTACACCTATTCATTTGTATCTAGTGAATGCGTAAAAGTTTTATGATGATGTGTTTGTGCTAATGTTTAGTTTCACGATATGCAAAACATGATACACAGCTTTGGTTCCAATAATATAACCAGTATTTACACCCTTTTAGTAAGAGCTGTAGTTTCCATTCCCCAGTAAAAAAAGTATTTTTGAATTTTTTTGAACTGGTCTTTGTAAGCCGATTGCCTACTGCCGGGTGAGATCCTGCTGTTTTTATTATTTGTTAGAGTAGCACGGATCGAGGTGTGGGTTTTCTTACCTTTATCGTGGTTATTGGTTTCGGAACCAAAACTCGGAGCAAAGTTTCACTCTTAAGTGACTCTATATATATATATATATGCGTATTTAGTTCCAACATTAAGGATACCTGCCCAATAAAAATGTTGACTTTTAAGAAAATAATCCTCTTTTGCCACAGTGAATATGTACGACCACGTTTATCTAAGATAACTCGATAATAGGATGTGATCGCTAGTATAGGGGGAAAAATATTTATAGCAAGCAGGTAAACGTCAGAATGTGAATATTGGAGTGTAAGTTGCTAAAAGTGCGAAGAAGAGTTAGTTCTGCAAGACCTGAGACTTTGATCTTGGGAACGGTTTGATAGACACAGCTTTATCTGTTAAGTTACGGTTTACATTAAATATTAATTCTGATTTCCTGGAAAGATTAGGCTGTTTATTTTGTTTATATGCCAACAAAGGTTTTTTCGTGAGCACAGCAATAGTGAAGTAAATGCTTGAATTTTAGGATGGTGTTACTTAATATCTATCTGATACATTAAAGAAAGCAATGTTGTCAGATGAACTTTATACAAAGTCATATATATATATACTGGAAGCCAAAGAGTGAAAACTAATAAAAGAAGCTAAATATTGCGAATCAGTTGCACGATAATTCGATTAATAAGCATCAGCCAGCCGTGCAGTTATGAATTGACGGTGAAATTGTAAGTCACAATATTTAGTTTCTTTTTTCAGATTTATATTTAGTGTAGTTCATTACTACCCGCATAGAGCATCCCCTTACTAAATACGACTCAAAACACTATATATATATATATATATATATATATATATATATATATATATATATATATTTATATGTGTGTGTGTGTGTGTCTGTGTGATAGGTAAAAATTCCAACTGTAATTTTTCTCAAAAAGTCCTCCTGCAAATTAGGGATTTGTTAGGGTAAGATATTAGCTGATGCAACAGTGTATTATGTAGGAAATGGTTGTAACAACTTTCTTGCACCTATTGTGTAATGCCTACAGTTTTCCGGATAGAGGTCACTATGGTATGCTTACTACACATTTATCAATTCACTTTTCTTGCCTTTCTTAAACAAATAGCATAAGTAATTTGTATTGTAACTAATAGCTATGCCTTTATATGATTTCTTACATTTATGTGGTGGGAGTGACTTGTATTTATAGACATTTTCAACAGTTTTAAGCACTGGTATACTATTGATTACCTCTGGAGGGCGTGGGAATGTTTGTCTTGTTCATACCTTTGCCTCCTGAGTAAGAACGGGCTCCAAAAATAGAAGTGTATGCACATTACGTTTTCGTTTTTCCATAAGCTCACAGTAACTGTTGTTTTTTATTGTTATGCCAGTCACTACAACCATATTTAACGTATATCTTACATAATCAGGTTACAACCCTTTGAATTGGAAAAGGTATTTGTCAGGAGAAGCTTTTTGGTGCTTCAACTGTTAGACATAAGCTATATGCTTATGCCTTTTCATTATAATATTTCAGGATGCAGAAAAAAATAATTGGAATTTGCTTGGTACTTACAGTTACCAAAAAGTATGGCAAAGCAACGAAGAAATGTCGTAACGCCTGTTGTAAACCCATTTTGTACCGTCGTTATCAACAACTTTTCCTTCAGTCTGTAAACGATATGAATGTAGATACCAATACTGATTTCAAGGGTTGATTTAGAATGACGCCTCATATGCCCATTGTTTAATCATCACGTTACATATGGTATTACTGGGTGTATTACACCCTCTCCATTATTGTAAAGTAATCTATTATGTAATTAAAATAATTTAATAATATGTAACATTTTGACAAAGAAATTAACCGGCTTGATCACACAAAAGAAAACAGTTAGAGCTTCAAAATTTTAATTAGCAAAAATAACGCAAATAAAATATGGAGGCTTCAGAAATGATTTCATTAATTTTCACTTTTTTTCTCCATGACCTTTCATTTAGGGCAGCCTTTGAAGTTGAGCAATAGTAAAAAAGTAATCTCATTTCCTACCCCCTGATTTTTTACTGATAGTTAGCAGGATTCCTGCTTTCCCCCTTAGCTAAGCATTGTTTTTCCCTGGCTACGATAGATAACCAGTTTTGCATGGATTTTTGTAGCCCTTTAATCAAGGTACAGTGATTTTCTCAATGTAAGTTGGTAGACATGAATTTAGAAGGTTTGAATTTAGAAGGTTAGAATTTACAAGGTTAGGGGGTTCTGTAATTATTATCTGTGCCCACAATTTTCCCCATTAAGCAATTGCCATTACGATGAAGTGTTTACTGTCAGGTAGGGGGAGAAATTTTGCCCCCGTACAAAACTGTTGGAGTTCCAAACTGTAGTGCCCTGCCCTGCTTAGTCTATAGAACTTGGAGATGTTTTGGTTCACATAGCTTTTATTATAAGCTTAACGCATCCTCCTCGTTGTGTAAAGCGAAAGAAAAACAGTTGTTGTTTTTTTATTGAAAAACTTGTGTTAAAATGGACTAGCACATAAAGAGAATTTGGCTTAGCGGAGCGTGCGTAAACTTCTTCATTAACATTACATACAGTATTACATAAAAGGTTTTCATTGTCACTGTTTCTGTAGTGGCTGTGATTGACACAGTAAAATACTTTTGTTTACAGATGTTTTACGGTGTGAATTAAACAAGGTGGAGGAATCGTTACGAGAAAGATTCGAAATGTGCCCGTAGTTTTTATTGAACACCATTGTAACAAAAGAGTTGGGTATTTGGGAATAGATATTGGTTATTTTGAATAGCTGTAAATGTTTTTCCTTCAGCTTATAACTGGTTATAACTCACGTTTTTCGAAAGAAGTATAGTTTTTTTTCTATTTCTACCAGATATCGTTTGATGAAGATAACCTTGATTAAAGTTTAGTGGAATAGTTCCCGTAGCAGATCTTGAGAAATTTTCATTAAGACATCTTTTATGTAACATTTTGGCCGACTCTAACTATAAATTGTGTGATCGATGTTAGCAGGATTTGATTATTTCTGTTTCTGTAAAATAACAACGACCTTGCCGCATTTTAGCCAAGAACCAGGCATCCTGTGAAACCCGAGCTGCCCAATCGGTAGTTGGCTGGCAGTGAACGTCGTCTGCGCAGCTGTTTAAGAGGATTATCTCCTTTATTTGTAAGCTAATTACCTTAGCTCAATCAAAATAAGCATTCTCTTTCGTTTGCTACTGCCAACTGGCTCAGCCAGACATAGAAATTACTGTTGTAGAATGTAAGAGGAAGCAGTTAAACACAATGAAGAGAAAAGGAAGGAGAGAAAACGGATTGATTTGCAGTGCTAAGTGTACAGAGCTCTTATATTCTCATATGCACAAAAGTTTATCTTGACGGCGTAAAAAAAATTACAGTAAGAGTACTTTTTACCTTTAGGGTTAGTATTAAATTCCGTAGAAATTAAAAATGGTACCTTGAAACTCCTATTCATCCTTGACAACCGTTAGGAAACCCGCTATTCTTCTTAGTCATTTACTTAAATGGTATTTCCATAGCGTGGTTGGCATTTATCAGCACCCACACAGACGTTTATTCTATCATTCATTTAGAGAAATATAGAAATATTACTGGCCAACATTGTTTTAAATGTCACATTGGAGCAATGACATATAGCGGCTGTTAAGAAAACTTGTTTTGCTTTCGATAAGACAGTTGTCTCCCCTGAAATGTGTTAAACGTGTTACGAAAATGTCATTTGTATATCAGTTATGCACTGTTAGGATTACCGTTCCCTTCTCCATTTCCTTTATTTCTGATTCGTACACTGCCTTAGTTAAAAGGACCTCCCTTCGCATAACATTCTCGAATATTGCAATGCATAAAGTAAGTTACTTGTAATCTAGTGAGATTTCCCATTGGGGTCAGCTCATTATTTTGATGTATGTCTTCTGTGTGCTATCTCGGACATGACATTAATACCGTTTAAATATTTACTCGTTTCTTTTTCCATTATATTACTTACACAATCCAGGTAAGTTGACATGTAGCCACATAGGTTGTAAATACATTTGTATGATATATATATGCCGTTCGTTCTCAAAGTGGTGAAGGATAGTGATACCAGATTTCTTCTGTTGGTAAATCAGTAGCATAGCATGTTACGACGTTTTAAACATGTTTTTGGTAACAAAGCATTATAACTGAGAATGCAATTGTTGTCAAACGCTGAATTCATTACTTTGAAAAAATGTTGTTGTTTTTAGATGTTGCTTTCGTGCTATCTTCCTAGCGCTTTATGGGGTTCATTGGAGACAATTTAAGGTTACGAATGATTTAACTTGAAGCAGTGAGAAATGTCTCAATAATTTTCCAATTGATAGAATACACCGTAGGTCTCTTGTAAAATTTTCAAATGGGGCGTACTTTTAGTTACAGGAACCACGCATGCGCCATCCACGCGCTATCCACCATCCATGCGCCACGCACCATGCGTGTTTGATTCTGCTGTATTCAAGATATAGGATGGGGACGGGGGAATGAATGCCGTTATTTTTTTCTTTTTATTGGCCAATATGGGAGTGATAAATGGACTTACCTTGCCAAATTTGGAGTCCCTGAAGTTCTACGACTCAAAATCGTCCACCCTCTTCTAATTTTGTAATTGTTTTTTCAGACGACAACAGGTCGAATTTAGCTTAGTTCACAAATCACCAGCCACGGTATGAAAGANTTGTTTTTCATTGTCATGATCTATATGGGCTTCGATGTCTCGCTCTGGATATCTTTCACAAAGTCTGTGTTATACTTTCTCTCTCTCTCTCTCGTGTAGACTGTCTCTCTCTCTCTCTCTCTCTCTCTCTCTCTCTCTCTCTCTCTCTCTCTCTCTTTCTCTTCAGGTATCAGGTCTGTTCGCGCAGACATCCATGACCATAGCTCTCCAGTTCTCTCTGCTTTCGGTCATTCTGATGAGATCCAAAGTTGTACGTCTACACTCAATAGGAATTTCCCAAAACATGAAAAAAAACCCAAAACACATGACTAGAAATCAAATAGGTTAATACAAGAAGTTCATCGTTGTTGTGTCTAAGACTGAAATCAAAACTTTTTTTAACGAAATGTGCGTGGACATTTACGTGCTGTCCTTTGCCACAATATTTACAAAAATACACGATACTATAATTGCATTGTTTTGCAATTAATCCTGCATTGAAAAGAACTCATTTCAATTTAAACTTTTGGTACGGTGTGTTCTTCTGTAATAAATAATTTGCACACTTAGTCAAATTTAAACTAACCATACCTCAGATAAGGAACAGTAGGCTTGTGCTAACTTTGCCAAACTCATAATCAAATAACTACTTTTATCATTTTGAAGATAGAGTAGCTTTGATGGAAGTACTGATGCAAGTATTTTGTTTTTATTTAATGTTCAATATTTTGACTATCGTAGTAGTAAAATGGTTATATTTTGTTGGAGGCATATTTTAGCATTTCTGATAGTATTTAGCCAGATTCTTGGGAGGATCTTTTTGTGGATACCTGCCAGTATGATACGGTCACTTTCTGCCATCCTCCATGATTCTGAGCCGTAAATAAATGTGGCAAGAATACAGCATTGGTACAGCTGTACAGAGATTTTCGTAGTTCGAAGTTTTGTTTTATTTCTTCACATAGATACTTAGCAAAGGATGTAGTCCTTTACAGTATCGTCATGTAACGTTTGTACGTGTAGTTCATAGCTAAGGCATTTATTTTTTAGTTCTGTGATAGCGTTTCATCACAATGGTATAGATATGATCATCACAGTCATATCACTAGTCCTCGAAGACTATGGAAGCTTTGCTGCACTCTCAGTAAATCTTATGTTTGTTCTGCCAGTAGGTTGATTGTTTTTTCTTGGATTTTTTTATAGCAATGGTTGAGCACTTAGAGAAGAGAGAAAATAGGTCAAATTCATTAATGATGTTTGACGTCTATGTCATGACAAATCAAGCTCTTGACCAGATGAACTCGTTTAACTATCTAGGGAGTCAAACCAACAAGGGTCTGTAATCTATGGAAAGTGTTAAAAACCGTATTTCAACAGCAACAGCAGGTATGAGCAAATTGAAGACCCTATGGAGGAGGAAACCCATCACAATAAAGACATAGATAAGATTTATTAGAGACGTTATGATATTTACCATGACATATGGCTGTGAATCGTCAACGTTAAATCCCGAGTCAAAAACAAGAGAATGGTTTTGACATGAAATACCACAGGAAAATTCTGCGGATACCCTACATAGCACATGGAACTAATGAAAATGTAAAAATTGACATTGCACAAGTGTTTAAAGCACGAAGCTTTACTTTTACCTATCAAACAAAGAAAGATTGCGTGTTTCGGACATGTACCCCTTATTATAACCAACTCTGCTTAGCCTACACTATTATGTATGGTAAAATACTTGGAAAGCGAGGAAAGGAAAAACAACGAATTAGCTCTTAAACGTTGTTAGACAAATATGACACTCCATGCTGCATCAAAATATGCCGAAGATTAATTTGGAAATAATTGGTAAAACAAAACAATGCATCTATCGGTATTTGAAAATGGACAAGAATAGATAGTTATGACAAGGAAGTTGTGGTTGTCTATTGACTTCCTTGAATATTGCTAATGATTTTAAAACTAGGTTTTCGTGTCCTGCTGAATCAAAGAAACAGCAAGTCCCGTTTACTTAAAAGCTGCCATCAGAAAGAAATGTTGATATTTCAGAACAAACTGCATGGCTCTTTCAAATGGACTGATATTAAGAGTTAATCGTAATGATTTCAAAACTAATTTTGCCAGGGCTTGCCAAATGCACTTCATAAAGGTTTTGACGAGTGGAATACAGAAAACTTGCAATGCCTCCCACCTTTTTAATATTATTTCTGAGAAGCATAACTTGATTGGTGGATTTCTTCTCCAGCACTTACCCGGTAGTTGTCTTTGGTTTTTTCTCTCTGTGTAGCATTATAAAAGGTTAAAAGAGACGAAGCAATACCAGTGCATACTAGTATTTTCTCTACATGAATTTTGTATAAAGCAATGCACGAAGGCTTTAAAACACTAATTCTTGAACTTAGCTTTATTAGCTTTCTGTATCTCTTTCGCGCCATTTTTGCATCTGTTGATGTTGTATCAAGACCAATGTTATTTTAAACTTTGTCTTCTGCTTTCAGTGTGAAAAGTAGGACACACGTCGCCCATCCTAAATTCAAACTGCAAAGTAATTCCTTGTCTTGACTGCAGTTGAATACATTTAGAAACACAGGCTCAGAGAAAATGAGTTTTCTTTCTCGATAATTATGTGTGCTGATTTTGTTTGCAGGAAACAATGAAGATCAGGTGATCGTCCTCATGTAACGTACAAGTGAAATATAGCATCCGGGTGTTTAGTAGTGACAGTAGGGGGGAATGAAAGCAACGTAGAAGCATCATGATTCTTAATAAGATTAGTCAATGCATTGCAAAGTAATTTTTACCAATGTTTTTTGTATCATGGATTGTAAAAATTATCGTTGATTTAGTTATGTTCCTCTTTTTTATGTTAAAAATTTGACCTTAAAGAGACTCATACTTACCATTTATTCTTAGTTTTCAACTAAAAGTAAAGTTTATATGACAGACCAGAAGGGAATTAAAATTATATTAATGACTGTGTCATTCCTTTTTTACTAAACTTTGTGGAAACATCTAAAAAATTATTTTTGACTTGAGTTGTGGAAAATTTTGTACAGATGAGTTTGAAATACAACGAAAATTGTAATTCAAACTTATTTAGCATAAAAATAATATTAAAATATTCCAACTAATGGCTCAAGCCCTATGTTGTCTAGATACATGCTACATAAAGTTAGCAGTAGAGAGTTTATTTTTTTACTAATTTTTTCCTTAATTATGGAAACATCTGGTTTCTTTATCCCATTATTTTTGTCGAAGAAAGTATAATTCTAACAAAAAAGACAAAGGAGAATTCCCACTCGTTTGATACTCAAATGAGCTCAGCTTTTGCTGTTCTTTTCAGGTAGAAAAGGTTGATAATCTGTTTGTCATTGTTAAATTGCTAATTGAAATGTCCTTGCTTAAACGTGATGTCATTGATGCAAGCAATGACAGATTCGTTACAAAGTTTTAGTGCAAAAGTGGGATTGAGAATCAGTGATAATAAAACTAAAATCCAACTTATAGAAAAGCATAATAACGTCCAGAATATAATTCTTGAGGGTAAATCTTTGGATTTTGTTGAGAACTTTACAAATCTTGGAAGCTGCCTATCGGACCTTGGTGATACCGAGTAGAAGTTCGAATAAGAGTTTGGAAAGCTGCATCAGTTTTCAAAAAACTCACACCTGTTTGGAAATGTAATTCGATATCGTTATCAGTAAAATTGCGATTGTTTTCAACCCTGGTACTTTCTATCCTTTTGTATGCGTGTGAAAGCTGGAAAGGAACTGAAAAAAATTTACAACAGCATAGACGTTTTTCAACTTAACTGTCTTCGTAAGATAATGAAAATCACATGACAAGACAGAATGTCAAACTTTGTCATCTTAAAGAAGGCATCTACAGAATACTTAAGCACCATCCTGAAACGACGAAGATTGCAGCTAATGGGCCATATCATCCGTCTTCCTGATTCTCGCCCAGCAAAAGTGGCTTTGAATGGGAGACCGGTTGGTAAACGACGACGAGGACGCCCCCAAAAGACCTGGAGATCAACTGTCACTGAAGACCTACGTGCTGGTGGTACGAACTGGTTCCAAGCCCAAAAATCTGCTAAAGACCGTGATAAATGGAGGAGAACTGTGGCTCGTTGCTGCGATGCGGCTGGACGATCAAGGTAGCAAGGTGGGTAAACGTGACAAAAATTGCCTTCTCCATGATGTGTCGGTAAAGCAAAGTCCCACATTGTTGCCTCAATGACATCCACATATCTATATTTATATTTATACGTATACATTTGTGTATATATATATATATATATATATATATATATATATATATATATACAGGGCTTCTGAAAAAAGTGACGGTTACACTACAAAAACATAATATCTTTGACTACTGTATATGTATATGAACAAGCTTTTAAACCAATGGCTACAGAATGTGATATACACGCTTTTTTTTATAAGCAACATCTTATAAGCAACGCCAGGCTCGAAATTTACGAAATTTTAAGAAACTGTTAAGCAAAAACCCAGGCTCGTTTCGTGTACCGTACAAAATTATTTTTGAGAAATTCTATTTTCTACTCAACAGAAGAATATTTTCGATAAAAACAAGTTAAAAATCCTAAAAACCAATATAATACG
>RDPX01000450.1:305240-317227 GCA_003991215.1 Morbakka virulenta | reverse complement strand
TATAATACAGTAGAATGATCTCTTTTAGTTCTTTTGCCTGTTCGAAATTTTAATGACGTCAGTGTCTGGCGCCATGTTCATGTACCAACATAGATGTTCATCTTTAAATAAAACTATTCCTTATAGAGGGGAGGAGGGGGAAAACGTCCTCTTCGTTTAAAGGGGGAGGGGCTACACTGCTTTTTGGAGTTCAAACAAAAAGGAAGTGGAAATGTTAAGCAACAGCTAAGCAACTAGTTAGGCTGGTTTCCTGCAAAAGCTAAGCAACAGCAAGCCTGAGTCAAAATATTGCGTTGCTTATAAAAAAAAGCGTGTATCCAGCGTAATTGCCAAAGCTTTTACAATGATGCCATTTCTGAGGCATTTCATAAATTGTTTGTGTCAGATAAATAAATAAATAAAAATATATACATATAAGTTTAAAACTTCACTTCTTCAAGCCTCTGGAAAAATCTCAATCACCTCGTTATCCAAAACGTTAATTTATAAATTGTTCCGTTCACTATCACAAAAGCACAAGTAATTTATTGTGCATCATATATTTAACATTAAGACGGAGACATTGAATAAGACATTGGACATAAACAGATAAATAAAAGATAAATCAAGGGAATACCCTAATACAGTGGAATTGGTGTCTTAGGAAGAAGAAAAAGATGTGTATACTAATGCTACAATTAAATTTAATGCTTTGTATTACTTTGAAATGTTTACAACTAAGCAATGGAATTTTCTGGCAAATATTCTCAAGACAACAGAGTTTTAGACTTCAGTTGCATTTCCTAAGCAGTTGGTTAATCCACGATTTTTGAAATTAGTGTAAATTATAACCCAGCATGTAGCTAGCCCTAAGGTAAACAATTGTTTTAGCTAAAAAGCACTTGATTTTAAAGACCTGGTTATCAGATGGTAAGTACCTTTAACATATTTTGGAGCACAGGTGTGCACTCTACCTATTCCTTTGCACCTAGACATGATAAAAATATTACTACAAGCAGCAGAATTCTGTCTTTGTTAAGTATTTGTATATTACTACAATGACACAGTTACCTGCTCTATTTTTGTGCATTTAATAGGCCTTAGGTTGTACTTTAGTCAAATGTCGCAATTTAATTCACTTTAGCTTGGTCAAAAGCTTTTTCGATGATACTCGACAAGATCAAGACGCCAGAAAAAGAAATCACGAATCAAGTGAGTTTTTATCGATAAGGAATAAAAAGAGAAGAGGGAAGTAGGCTAGCACTTTTTATGATTGACTAAAGAAACAAAAGGGTTTAAAAAAAGCCTGCCACTTTTCCTGTCTGTGCTGTCTAAAACAATTGAAGTTTACATACAACTTCTTTCTGTCTCTAAAAGGAGGCAATAGTAGATGAATATGAATTGGATTCAATGCTTCTAAATGGAAAGAAGGCCCTGCTCTGCTAAATACTTAGAAGTGCTTTAGCTCGGAATTTTTTCTGCATTTATGGTTCAGCAGTAGACCCTGTACTACAGCCAAATCACTATTAATAATTATGTGAATACCGTTGCAGTGTCTTTTGTCTGAACTCCATGAAGGCAAAGTTTTTCCCTGTTAACACAAGGCAAATGTTGTTTTCTTACATCAATCAATTTTAAATACGTACGGCCTACGTATCTGGTATCACATGGGCACTTTAACTACTGAACAAGGATACTTAAAATTGTGGCAGGCAAGACACCGTTTATAAGTGAAAGAAGAATCTTTCGCGAAATAAATATTATTTTGGATGCAAAAGCAAGATAGCATTTGGAAACTACCGTAAACCAATCAGTCTATCGAACTTATTTGCCTCCAAACCTATTTTGTAAACTCATTGACCTCCCCTTGTCATTGCAAAAAAAACCACCAGGTAACACGATACCTGACTTTACTTTAATACACTGCTGCATTCGCAACACGATATTACATACTAGCTTCAATAACTTTCCTAATAATCAAACCTATCCTACCTTTTGTTGCTGTGCTCACCACCTGTTAGAAGTGAATAAATCAATAATAGAAATGGATTATTTCTAAGCGTTTACGTACGGAAAATAAGTCCATTTTATAGCTTCAAAAAGCATAACAGAAAAGCAAGTAAAAAACAAAATTTAAAGTCAAGAAAATTACTGAAAGAGTTTAAATAAAAGTGAATAAATCGTTGATCTACAATATTTCTAACACTTCCATTTTGTCAATGATCATTAAACAAATGGTTTGTAATATATCGTTATTCCCATCTTATTTCTTAATCGTTCAAACATAGATGAAGCACCAAACATAAAAGAGGTACAAACTGCACTGAAGTTCTTTGAAAATGTAAAAGCCCCTGGAGCAGATTAAATTTCTGCAGGAATGCTCAGAGAAAATCTTGACAGTATAAGCATGGAGCTAAACCAGATTTTTGACCTAATGTAGCAAAAAAAGATACTTATTGCACACTGGAAAAAGGACTCATACCCCAGCTTTCGTGAAAAGGCAACCTTTATGACTGGAAATTGGCGTGAAATTACTCTGCTGCCTTTGACCACCAAAGGCCTTAGCAAGATCCTTATCAACAAGATACAAGCAAAGCTGGATTCATTACTCGTGAAAAAACAATTCGGCTATAGTTTTGGCATAGGATTCGTCGACAAGATATTTATATTGTCATTTTCTGGAGAAAGACAGCAAAACGGAATGCTACTTTGTACATTGACTTTGTTGAAATAAAGAAGCCATTTTGATTTCATTAACAGAGCAAACATTTGGATTATTATTCTTTGGTATAGAATCCCTAGGAAAGTGATTCAGATGGCGAAGGCGTTCTATGTGGATTTTCCATGCTCAGCCATCGACTAAAATGAAGTAAGAGATTGGTTATGATTAATGACCACAGTGAAACAAGTCTTCTGCATGCTAGAATTTCGATTCCCTCTAGTAATTGACCGGGTTCAGAAAAAGAATTGTTTAAGACGAGAAAACTCAAATTCGATGGAACTTTACAACCATGCTGAAAATCTTGATTTTTGAGATGATCTTGATTTTTTGTCCTCAATATTGAGCCCCGGAAACATAAAATAACCAAAACTAAAGTTAATAAAGCACAAATTGGACTGAAACTGAATCAATAACCATGTGTTTTAAGTATTAATTTACGGATAAGAGGCCTAAAAACTACAAAGGCAGATGGAGGGAAACTCAACTTCTTTCATATCATTTGTCTTTGGAGTTTTGACAATGGAACATTTCAAACAAGGGAGGAAGGAGAAGGGGAGGCATAGATGAAACTTCGTCGACCACAGGCTGAGAAAAGACAAAAATAATGACCGTACGTAGAGCTCGGAAAAAGGAAAAGAAATCATCCAAACACCAAACAACATGGCGACAAATAATGGAAATGGAACGGAATAGCACAGATTTGAACACTTGGAACTCAACATGCAATGCAGGGTAAAAATCAACTCTATTTGAGTAATAATATCAGCCATGTGTGCCTCCTGGTACAGAGAGATTAAATTTAAGGTAAGGTAAGAATGTTGGGGCGTAAAGGGGCTTGACGTGCTTGCTGGCCTAGTGCAAAATAGGGTGGACTAGCCGCCAGGGGTAGAAATCTCCCCCGTTAACCTCACATCGTGGTACACTTGGAAGTGGTTTCCTTGCGGATATCAGGTAACGAGGGAGTGACTAGTGTGTGACGGCCAGAAACTTGTCATCGGAGGAGTAGCCCCCTTTGAGGTGAAGTGTGCAGAGCCCACCGGCTTGTGGATACCTCCCATTACTCACTAACCGCTACCTCACTGCCGTGTGAGTGGATCATTAGACCAAAGGCTAGGCCCACCACTTATAACTGGTGGTTGGCGTAAGGAAAGGCGTTCTGCCAGAAAACACCTACTGAAACCATAAGCGAATGAGTCAAAATCAAAACCAAATTATACCGGGACCCAGCTCAACAACGACCGCCAGTACTGTTTGTTGCCAGCGTGGTACTGGAAATTGTAATACTGATAGAAATACACTTACAAGACATAGAAGAGAAGGATCTAGAGTAAGGAAGAAGAATTCTAAGAGGAGAGAAAAGGTGAAGGACGTGAACGTGAGAATAGTCACTTTTAACATCGGTAGCAGGACCGAAAGGCCAAGAGAAGTCGTGGGTCTCATGCAAAGAAGCAGCGTCAACGCTTGCGTTTTCAGGAAATTAAGTGAAAAACGTAAGTGACAGTTACAAGCTGTATTACTGCGGTACTTGCAACAAGAAAAATGGGCTCGGTACCATCCTCGAAGGAAGCCTAGTTTAAATCCTAATTGATGTAATTCGGGTTAGTGACAGAGTCATATGAATGGGACTAGAAATAATTGGCCTGCAGACCAGCATGGATGCAATGATACCGAGAAAGAAGAGTTTTGAAAAGATCAAGATTTCGCCATGCAAGAGTATTGTTGGAGGAAAGGGTGTTCATCGGTGCAGATCTGAATTTGCATGTTGCCGAAGGTATCACTGGAGAGAACATGTTATGGGAACAAGGCATAAATAGCGGACAAGGAATGAAGGAGAAGCAAAAGTAGTTTAGTTTGCAACAAGCTGCGAGTTGACTGTTACTAACACCTACTTTATGAAAATTAATGAGTAAAAAACCACTTACCACAGCAAAAACAACAAGACACAGATCGACTATCCCCTATGTAGGAGGCAACACCTTAAGGACATCATAGACTGTAAAGCAGTAGCGCGGGAGTGTGGTTCAACTCAGTACCGACCAGTTGTCTGTTGGTACAGTTAAGTGTCAGAACAAAGAGGACAAAGAGAACGGAACAAAAGATTAGATGGTGGAAGGTGAAAGGACAAGATTACAGATATGCTTTTGTCTTGAAAGTAAAAAAGGAACCTTGTGACTTGTTTTCAGTTCACTGGGATATTACTTCTGGGTCAAGCAAGTCGGTTACCCAAAAAATACTCGGCGAAACATCGGGTAGGGAAAAACGAAACAAGAATACTTGATGATGGATTATCGAAGTAAAGGAATGGCTTCGGAGGAAGATAGAAGCATACAAGAAAGGGAGTACAATGCATACTGATGAGAGCAAAGAGTAATACCGCAGTGCAAGCGAGGAGATGTACAATAATCTAGAGACTAATGAGGAAGAAGTGAAGAGAGCTTTAAATAAGATGAATAATGGAAAAGCAGTCGGCCAGGACGGTATTCCGGTGGAGGTATGGAAATGCCTAGGGTATAGTGCCCTTGCGTTCTTGACGTCAATGTTCAACTCCATCTTGGTAACCGAGCACGTCCCAGAAGACTACTAGACTATTAAGACTATTAGACTTATGCCCATTTTTAGAACAAGGGAGATGTTGAGAACTGCTCCAACTACAGTATCAAACGCATGATCTACTCAATGAAGCTATGGGAGAGGGTGACTGATAGCAGGGTCAGGTGGGAGGCAGAGATTAGTGAGGAACAGTTCAGTTTCATGCCAAAGAGGAGTACGATAGATGCCAACTTGGGTTTGCCCATGACAGCAGAAAAACATTGGAAAGGGCGGAAGGAGCTTCACTGCGCATTCATTGACTTGGAAAATGCCTATGATTGAGTATCGCGAGAGGAAGTTTGATTTGCAATGGAAAAAAGGGGTTCCACGGAATAGTATGTGAAGTGTGTGCAGGACATATATAGTGGATATGAGACAATGATGAAGTGACAAGTAACAGAACTTGTCGATGACATCTACAATAGCGAGGAAGTTCCACCAGATATGTCAAAATCAATTTTCCCTGCCCTACCTAAAAAACTGGTAGCAACAGAATGTGAGTTACATGTAACATCATCCTCACGAATCAAGTAACCAAAGTCCTAATGTGTCTCATCATTGTAAGAACGAGAAGAGCGTCAAGACCAGAAATAGGCAAACAACAATTTTGTTTCCCTCCAATTGCGGGTACCCAGAATGCTACTTTCTTTATAAGAATGGTACTTTCTTTATAAGAATGGTACTTTCTTTATAAGAATGGTACTTTCTTTATAAGAATGGTACTTTCTTTATAAAAATGGTACTTTCTTTATAAGAATGGTACTTTCTTTATAAGAATGGTACTTTCTTTATAAGAATGGTACTTTCTTTATAAGAATGCTATCTGAAAGAGCTATGAAAATGCAGCAAGATCTATACCTCTGGTTTATTGACTTTGGTATAGGCTTCGACAAGGTGAAACACGAAACACTGATGAACATATTACAATCTTTAGACATGGGCGAAAAAGACGTCAGAATTTCAAGGAATCTGTACTTAGAACAAAGGGCTGAAGTTAAGATTAAGAACGAGGTTGGAAGGTACGGCAACATCAAAAGAGGAGTTTGACAAGGATGTGTTCTATCTCCAGACCTATACAATTTGCGCAGTGAGCAAAAATAAGAACGATTGAGGAGGAAAGCCGTTTTTCTATAGGAAGGTATAAATTGAATAACATCAGATACGCTGACAATACAACATTCCTCGCACACTCACCTCCGAAGCTATAAAAACTCTCAAGTATTGTGTAGGAAGATAGCTCAAGATAAGGATTAAGCATTAATTGAAAGAAAACCTTTTTATGGCAGTCAGCAGGAAGCATCAACATGTCGACTGCATCTTGACAATCGATGGCAAAAGAATACAGCAGGTGAACAAGTTTAACTATCTTGGAAGCATGCTTAGCTCCGATGGCAGAAACGTACCAGAAGTAAAGAGAAGGATAACTATGGCAAAGGAGATTTTTGATGGCATGTCAAAGATTCTGAAATGTCGATCAATCCCAATAAACACCAGAGTGAGAGTCCTCAACTACTATGTCTTCCCTGTCTTGACCTTCAGCTATGAAAGCTGGACACTCACGTCAGAATTAGAGAAAAGATTGAACGCCACTGAACAGTTAATGTTGCAAAGGATGCTAGGAATTTCCTTGACAGAGCACATTAGTAATAAAGAAGTTCAAGATAATTAGAGCAGAAGTCTCCTGAAAACTATCAGGAAAAGACAACTGTCGCTCCTTGGTCATAAAATGAGAGGAAAAGGTTTGAAAAACCTGGCTGGCATAGGCAAGATATGCAGAAACAGAGGGAGAGGAAGGCCAAAGACAACATTAATGAAAACCTTGTCAATATGGACCGGAATCAGTGAGGGGGAAATTCTAGAAAATACCAAGGAAAGGATTCTGTGGAGAAACATGACCGTCAACGTTTTGCGAGGACACGGTACATGAGGAGGAGGAGCATTACACAGCCTGAAAGGGATTAGAGACCCTAGTATACTTCCAAAAACTCTTGGACCCAGTAATACTTAAACGTATCCTTCATTTTCAGGCCCTAAGTATATAAAGGTAGTATAATTTTGTTTAGCTTGCCTAGCTTGTACCCACATAACTTCGCTTACACCGAGGATATCAATCTCCAAACGGTTTATCTCATTCATATCCTTTTCCATCTTTTCTGTTTGATCTAGCTTTCGAACATTCCATGCATCCACACCAAAACACACAGAAGCATGACGATGGCCGGGGCCTCCTTGTGTGACTAACGGACACCTACTCTAGGTGCGGAAATTTGCTTCCAGAGCTACTCTGCGCTCCAGTTTAAACAATTTATTTTCCTTTAACTTTTGAATTTTGATGATGTGCAAAAACGCTGTTCTATCTCAATATAGATCAACAAGGAATAACAATTGTATTAAGAAGAAGGCATTGAAAGACACGAGCCACACAAGATGTAACAAACTGACCTGGTACTAGCGAGGAAAGATCATTAAATTATTTATCATAATAATACCTACAGAAAAAGAGTAATACCAGCCACACTTTTTCGGTAAGAAAAAGGTTAAAGAGTAACAATATTATTTTCACTCATCAGCTTACAAACACATCTGTAATTTCAATCAACAACGTCAAATTGAGATAAGAGGTAAGATGATGAGGAAACACCTGTCTAAATGTTGCAACCGTACTCAATGAAAGGGCAGATTGAAATGTTTCTATAGCAAAGAAGATGCCCTAGAGGGCATTTTTTAAGAAAACCACCGAAATCGATTCTAAATCAGGAGCCTTAGATATAACAAGCCCATGAAGAGTAATATCACTTGACCTTATGGTTTTTGGTGATAGAGCCCAAAGTCTTTTTGGTCTGCAAATAGAAATTTGGCAAGAAATAAAAGTAGTATTTTAGAAAGAACTAGCAAAAACAATCTAGGAAAATGATCAATCTTTTCCCCAGAAGACAGGGAAAACCCAACATAACAAATGGATGAACCACTGACTCATCAGAATTTGAAAAATAATTGTATATCTTCCAGAAATCTCGACTTTTTTGTATATGAGAAAATAAATTCATTCAGTCGCTCAGTATAGACAGATGTAACATCAAAATTCACACTTTTTACATGCATTTCTAGCCCCTCTAAAATAAGAACACGATATTTATTTTTCTATAACGTTGAAACTAGATATAGTAATGGTTGTAATACGCGGTGGTTGATGAGCATAGAGCTATGGCAGAGGATGAGTTTTGAGTTTGCAACTACTGCTGGGCACAGATGTTTTAATACCAGCCAGAAAGCTTACCACCTAAGCTATCAGCACTTCGCTTTCAGCCACATCATTCCACAACCTAATCCTTTACTTGATTAGACTATGATTTCCCTAAGTCCCTAGATAAAGCTAGATAAATTGATCAAAACAACATGGAGGACAGGAAAATTGTAAAAATAGTATATATGACGAGGGTTGGGAATATAGGAAAGTGAAAAATATGTGTTCACCAAACTTGGTTCTAACCAGTATCTATGGCTACCCTGGTCATATCGTTTACCATCTGAGCTAAGGGAACTTCACCCTTAACCCAACCAATTTTCAAACATATCTTTCACTTTGGTTTGGCTTCACTTTGCGCTCAAAATACTCATTTTTCACTTTTCTACATTCCAAATTAGAGTACACTTGATATTTAACATAGGTGCTCAGTTGCAATTTTCTAATCCTTAGTATGGAAAGAAAAGGTTCATCATTAACCTCTGTCCCAAGATTTCCGGGATAAAAATTTATCTCAGTCACACCCTTTTCATTGGAAACACAAACTGCATGGTGATAAGCGAAAATTATGAGCACAAAGTTTGCAATGATATGTCAGCTGCAGAACCACCAGCTGCGTCCAATCTTTTCTTCAGAGTGAGGCCAGAAATCAAGGAGGGTCTGAGCCCAAGCGAGGTTTGTATTTGTCTGTCATGATGTTTACACTCATGTCATTGGCGCGAAGCGATTTTCTGAAAATCCATCAAAGACCATGGATGGAAATATGATCTCAGATGTTTATTGATATGAAAAACATTAGACGTTTCCATGGATGACTCAGAAGAGAATTTAAAAGCGCTTAAAGGTGCGTTTTAGTCATGTAATTTTAGCACCATTCTACTAGCTTTCTCCTTAATTAAATCGTGTTTTACCAAGGTTGAAATTCTCGGAGATCAAGTTATTGTAGGTCCGATTACATTGCAGTGTTAGGTTGTTAGTAAATACATTATTTATGTGAAATATGGCAAGTAGTACAGTTATTGTAGCAACTATAATAGGCTGTAGTGGAAAACATTTATGTGATATTTGATATAGGGGAGGTTGACCAATCATTTAACTGCATAATGTTTAGATATAAGATTGGTTCGGTGTCTCAGTTGGAGGTCCAGTGAAAAATGCCTGGCAGAACATTACCTGAATACATTATCTGAATTTACTACAGATTGTAAGCAGTTCGTTATCAACGAAACAACCCATGAATATTCTTGCAGTTTTAAGAAACAGGAATATTGTATCTCACTCCCTTACTTCAAGAACTAGCGGCAACATAGCAACTCGACACTTAAAATTAAGAGACAAAAATTGTAGCTGAAGTCAGGATTTAAATTAATAGCATTTTATATTCAACTAGGTGCATCAACACAATTTTTTATTCTAATTATTGCCTCCCAGATAGTGACACCTGTATGAAATGGATAAAGCGATTTCAAACTGTTTACATATTTATGTATCCAAGATTATGAAAAATGGAAACCTATAAATAACTAAGTTCCAAGTTTACTTCTTTTCTTTAAATGGAAAATGGTGACAAAGGTTCAAGAGATGCACCACAAGCTGTCACTTGAAGGCCCTGCTACCTGGGTACGTAAATACTGAGTTTTAGAGGCTGTTGAGGATAGAGAGCAGTAACACCTAGTCTGTATAAAAGTAGTGGACATGCTAAAAACAGTAAGAGAGTCTGATTTTTGTTGCACAATGTTATATGTGCTTAACTTAGAAAATGATAGGAATTTTAAATAAGATGTAAAAAGAAGAAGTTAGTTATTGAAACAGGGAGCACTGTGTTATTTCTGTTGTTTTTTTATGTAGTGATGAGTCACCATACATCAAAGCTAAAAGCCACTCAAGGATGAGGGTTAATGAGACAGATAGACTGACAGGTGGATGGTGATAAGTATGGTGAAAGGGACGAAAAATATAAATGAATGAATAAAGTTTGATGACTTATAAGGAGGGCGTTTATTGACATTTGATTTGAAGATGTCCATGTTGTTGTTCTCTGGGAAGCAATCTTGTGGCAAAGTTTTCCACAGATTGGAGGTTCTTGGAAAAAAACTCTTTGCAAGGAAATTCCATTTGATGTTAGGTACATGGAGGAAGAAAGGAAAATTCTTTACAGTAGTGGTAGCAAGATGTGTTCTAGCTGTAAAAGTTTTATGAGAAGGAACTATGAATAGAAGCTCAGTACTGATAGAGTAGAGAAACACTAGCAATGCCTATTCTGTGACAAAGAGGCTGTAGAGAACTGAACAGATTATCTCCAACAAGATTGCAAAGTCGATTTTGAACTCTGTCAAGGCAAGAAGGAGTGCTTTGGGCACCACCTCCCTAGATGTGGCAGCAGTACTCCATCATCATCATCATATTCGGTTTAACATCCATTTTACATGCTAGCATGTGTTGGACGCTTTCTTGAAATTGACTTCCAAGTTATCCTATCCTTCACCAGGTCTCTGCTGACACCTTTTTGTTTGAGATCCATCCTTATCACTTCCTTCCATGTTTTCTTTGGTCTTCCTCTGCCAGTGGTTCCTGTCACCTTGATTGTTCTGCATCTACTTGCCCAAGCATTCTTGTCCATTCTCTGCACATCACCAAACCAATGAAGCCTCCTATTCTGCATACAGCTGCCAATACTGTACAGATTCAATCTCCTTTTGAGTTCATTAGAACTGAGCCTGTCCTTTAGACTTATGTTACACATCCATCTTATCATTCTCATGTCATTCCACTCTATGCGGCTGACATCTTCAGCTTTCACTGGCCAAGTTTCACTGCCATACATCATTGTGCTATGTACACATGCCTGGTAGACTCTACCTTTGGTAGGTAATGGTAGAGCTCTGCTGGTTAAAAATGGCATTAGCTCCCTGAACTTACCCCATCCACTGTTAACCCTTGCTGTTACACTTGCACCAGCTCCTCCCTCAGCTCCAAGGGTGTCATCAAGGTAGCAAAACTTCTGAACAACTTCAATTTCCTCACCCTCCAAATGCACTTTCCATAGGTCTAAGTCACAGGTTGCCTCTCCTTCTATGCACCTCTTGCAGCTAAAACGGTTAGTTTCTGTCAGTTTTCCCTTTATTCCACTGCACCATTTATGTACCCAGTGCTTGCAAGTACCACAATGATTGAGTTGCTCCCAACTCCCTTCCCACAGACTGAACAGGGAAACTTTCCTTTCTCCAATTGCTTTCCTAAATTGTGACCACTGACCATCACTTTTGGTTTTCCCATGTTCACTGTCAAACCTTTACCTTCCAAACCCTTCTTCCAAGTCTCTAACTTAGCAAGTAGACAATCCAATGTCTCACTGGAGAGAACCAGGTCATCTGCATATAGCAATTCCTCTGGGGAACCCTTTCAAAACTGCCTTGACAGTGCTTCCAAAACACAAATAAAAAGCAGTGGACT
>RDPX01000450.1:257862-274112 GCA_003991215.1 Morbakka virulenta | reverse complement strand
AAAAAATATCTATAAAAGGGAGTCTAAACTATATATATATATATATATATATATATATATATATATATATATATATATATATATATATATATATATATATATATAGAGAGAGAGAGAGAGAGAGAGAGAGAGAGACAGAGAGAGAGAGACAGAGAGAGAGAGACAGAGACAGAGACAGACAGACAGAGAGAGACAGAGAGACACAGAGATACACAGAGAGAGTGAAATAAATAAATAGGGGGGAAATGCACAAAAAAGTATGATATGTAGTAATGTCATTGTCTAAAGCCCCTGAACAGAAAGTTCTTTTTAGTAATTAAAAAGTGACCCCGCCAATCGGAGAAATTACTGTCATAGTTTGAAGGTGCTGAAGGAGAAGAGAAAGAAAATGAGTGACGTAATGGAGAAAAGGTTACTGAAAGAGGGTTGAAGCACAGGATATGACAACCTTTTCTTTTCTTAAAATTCAGGAGACCAAAATTGGATGATGCATTTGGGGCCTTTGGTACAAAGCCAACTGGTACTGTTTTTTTCACAGATACTTCAATGTCATCACTAAATTCAGTGGAGAGTGTTGTGGCAACAGCAGAATCAAATACCGTTGCTGATATAGTCCCAAACGATAAGCCAATGTTTGAAGATGACCTTAAAAATGGGGAAATCGGAAGTCGAATGTCAGAAAATAGCAACGTTTCAGTTGATGGTAATGCATCGATGGCAGAAAACGTGAAAGAACCAATTGTCAACAAACCAGGTTCGAAACTTTTATTTGTTTGGTTTACACTGACCTGTTTTTGTGGCCTTGCCATTTAGTTGGTAAAATAATATTTTTGCAAGCAAAGCTTCACTGATATTGTCACAAAAATATGTAATTTTGAAATAAATTTACACCCGTGTGTATTTTTTGTGTATTTATGTATGTATGTATTTAATTATGTATATATCTTTTTTCTCTCGTTGTAGCCATATAACTGATTAGTTGTATTCTGTATTTGTTTTCAGATTGGTCTGATGATGTGTGAAATACACATATCATCAGACCATGTATGTATGTATATATATATATATATATATGTATATATATATGTATATGTATATGTATATATATATATGTATATATATATGTATATATATATGTATATGAATACATTAATTCCCTAAATGTTTGTCACTCCCCTATTTATTTCCACCCTTTACTAAAATTATTTGGATGAAAAACATTTTTCTTTGTATGAGTGAAGTACAAGGTCAACTAATCAAAACCAGGTCAATTATTGATATAAAAGTTTAACACATAAAGTCATGCAAATGTGCCAAGGTTGATAACTTTTGTCAGATTGTAAACAACACTAGGTTTTTAACAATTTTTGTTTAATTTAGTCATATAGGTAGTGTATTGTAGAATGCCACGTCCCACTCTGCAATGAGGCTTCACGAACGCACTGCAGACATCTACTTACATCGCGTGACATTATGCCACCCCTCGTTTGGTTGAGTATTCCTTAGTTTTAACGTCATTTCCCCCCCCAGCAATTGGGGCTCAGACGGTGCCCTTCAGAGGGACTTTGATTTGGCAGTGAGGAATTTCTTGGCCGACCAATGGCTTTTTTTTTCTTTGTAAAGTTCCAAATTCTCCTCGACAGCTCGGGGAATCGAACCCGGAACTCTTGGTTACTATGCAGTTGCATTAACCATTAAGCCACGGCTCCTTTGGTTGAGTATTCCTTTGAGCATGAAAATCCTGCTTTCAATGGCAAATAATTTTACAGCTTTTATTGAATGTAGGGTCTGGAGGCTTAAACTAGTTTTTTCACTTAGTTGGTATTTATTGGGGCCATCTTACTATCGGTTTATGAACTGATTCCTTGCTCCCTTCCGTAAAGTTCTAAAATAGCAACAATAGTATTAGATCTTAAATTTGTTTTTATTTTGTTTCTGAAATATAATAGGAAAATGGGATTTAGGAGATATTTTAAAATACTCTTATTTGCATAGTGATTTACTGTCTACGTGATATGGAATTCAAAAGGAGAGGCGAATTCCTGTTGAGATAACATTATCACCGAAGAAGGATAATACAGAATTGCAACTGAGGGCGGTATCCTTTGATATTCGTCAAGTCATATATCTCTTGGCGACAGACAATGGGGATTTTGAGTTAAACACCTTGTCGCAGATTGAAATTGAAACTAACTGCGACACGAGGCAATCAATATGAAAACGATTCACACGTGCATTCAGAAACTAATAACCAAATGCATCGAGTTTTTTCCAGGTTGTGAATAAGGAGTTGCAATAAGAAAAGAACTCGTGTAGTGTTCCTGTAGGCCAAGGAAAAAGTAAATAATTTTCTAGGTAATTTGATTTTACCGATGATAGGTCAAAAAGAATTACACGAACTTGCGAAAAGGAAATCTAATGAAACGAATTTCATGATTTGGGCTATTTTCGGCAAAGTTTTTTTTTCTTCTAAGATCGATCCAAGAGCGATATTTTTTATCAACATTTATAACAGCTGCTGCACTATTAAGGTAACTAAAAAGCAACTACAACAAACTAATCGCTGTGGTTTAGCGGGAAAACAATGAAAACTAACCTCTGGATTGTCAACATTGTTTTTGCTTCAGTTCACAGGAGCACAAAAATTTTTGTTTCTTATTGTTTTGGTTTCCAAATTATCTCTTTTTCCCTCTATCTTTCCAAAATTTCTTAATGTATTTAGTGTATAGCTAAACTTGTTTTCTTGTCCAAAAACTGACACCAGTTGTTTATCCTCGTTTTCATGTGCCCCATGATAGCGCATGGTGCAAAAAAGTGACTTAATGATTTTGCTTCAGTTGCAATTCAGTATTATCCTTCTTCTGTGACATTATTTTGCTAAGGAATAATAATTGCACCTGCAAGAGATCACTATTTTACAGAACTCTCCTATTATTTGACTATAATAAGCAGTTCCTGGGACTGAAATTCATAATGGGCCGTTTTCCTCCGTAGTGTACTTGGTTATATTAAGACAAAAAACAAGTGTTAAATCATGATTTATTATTAAGCTTGTTACAATATTTGGGAAATGTTAGGCCGATTTCAGTCCAGGACCAATACTTGCTTTTGCTGCTGTAGATTTGCTGTTTACAAGCATGGTTAGAGTTAACTTTTAAAATTCTTTTGATTCGTAGCGTTTAGCTTCCAGCGGATACCGCTACACTATTATTAAACTGCTGGCAAGGATCAAGCTACTGTCAACTCAGTATCTACAGACAGCTAGCTGTACGACATTTACAGGTGTATCACATGGGGTGCATCTGAACTTTATATGTTACCCATATCGGCTCTTACTGTTTTACTATTGGTCAAAGTTGCTAACTTTTCCAGAGTTCAGGAGGTTCCTTACCCTTATGATACGATCATTGGCATACTCATGGTGCAAAGTACAAGTAGTTTCAAACTCCCAACGATAAGGATTTTTTATACTATGATAAAAGCATTCTAAACTTTACACCTATCGTCATCAAACTAACAGGAACAGCTTTTATTTGCATCCAATAATACAATTTTTCATCCGAAGTGTAATCAAATTGAATAGTTTAAACATCTAGCCGAGGATCCATCACGCACGTTGTTCCTGTTGTGGGAAAAGAATTGGTGAGCCAGTTAGGAATGATTGCCACGCTGATCAAATTTCAATCCGTGAAACTTTTAAACTTTTTTCTGTGGATATCTGTTTGCTGTGTAAACTAACTAAAAAACTATATTGTAATGAATAAATAAATAGTAGTCAACTGGCTTTACGGTATAAGGCGAGCCCCCACTACCTTGATATCGCAGGGAGAGTTAAAATATGTCGATTACCGGGGGTTGAGATAGCGAAGGTTATTTTCTAGAAAATAATATTTTTAGTTGCACTCCAACCCTGCCCATTGACCTCTGTTGTCATAATAACCAAGTAACCGAAATTTCGTCGATTGCTTGTAATTGATTTCATAATGTTTCATCATACGTACTTCCCCATGTAAAGTTTGCATCCCACTTACATACCTTTGCCGTCTACTCAATTCACTAGATTTTGGTTGGTTGATGCAGTACACGAGCTAAGTCAATCGTTCAATAAATATGAAGCAAGCTTGGAGAACTTTCAACTTTCCCCTTTCTTTCTCATTGCCACAACCTGGTGACCAGTCGGGTCACTAGGCTGCTTGTTTACACCAAGGATCTCTCCAACTGTAGTAATCCACTGACGTTGTCAGGCATGGCAGTCTTTTATAAAAAGATCAACTCCAAGACTCGGTGGAAGAAAATCTAGTATGTCATATTGAATGCAGATCATACTTGGAGAGATTGCACAACCGGATATTTTGTTGTTGTTTCTCAGCGCCGTATATACTGGTTATGATTGTTGCATGGAATGAAAGGACTCTGTCAACAATCCTTAGCCACTATACCTTTAAAGATATCTGTAACGGAAATGAATTTGGTTTGTTCTTTTGGGAGTTTTCAACGTATAACTTTTGATAAAAAGAGCACAATGTAAAGAATGTTGGTTTTATCATTTTTTTATTAAGAAACCGTCGCTAAAAATTTATCTGGAAAACCAAATATTTCAGCAAGAAGAACGAAAACGATTTCCAATTCTTTCTGCCGAAATGTACCAAATTCCGCCCGAAAAGCCTAAAACATCAACATACAATAATTACAATTTTTTAAAGAAGTCTGCTTATATGAAACGACCCTATATAGCAAAGATGAACGAACAAATTAGAATTTTGTATGGCTGGTTTCAGATGTTTTAAACTAAGCATTTTGTGTCGATTTCAGACTTTTTTTACAGTCGATTTTTCCCAAATTTTTGAAGTAGATAAGAAACTTTTTAGATCAACGAGTATACTGTACCGCAGCCGAATCTAGTATCAGTTTTGAAAAAATCATAAGATTCAGCTATTTTTCCTCATTTTCTTTGCCAGAAAAGGGTTTTTTGTACAGGCAGTTAAGTCAAGAAACTTTACATTTTTATTTAGAGTGTCGATTTACTCCAGTGGTTCCTTATTAAAGATCGAAACTCGACAATATTTTTACAAAAATATCCCTCAGACCATCGATGGATCAAATTCTTCAGATTTCTCAGACCAATCGAGTTTTTTTCATCGCTTGCAAATGGAGAAGAAAGCCCTGAATAAAAACGGTGCCATTTTAGGTAAACATTCCAAAATAAAACTTGTATGGCTGCACCCAACGCTATTTTATGATTGGTGATTCTGCTAACCCTTGAGGCTTTAAACATGCCAAAAATAGCTGGTCGATGTCAACCAAGAAGAGAAGTGGGATAACAGAGGATCTTTTTAAAGAGTGGATGTGAGAGCCCATATTGAAATCTCATGCCTGACAAAAGTACGGCCCCCCCCCCAATACGACATCAAGATCGCAACCCATAGGTGAAAGTGTTATACGCAGCTTGAGCTCCAAGTATCTTCGTCGGGTAGTCGCTAGTCCGAAAATGCATTGGTGCTGGAAATGGTATTCTGAAATTTCTATTTGAGACCGAATGATTATGCAGGTTTCACTGTGGGATGAAGTACAGAAGGAAACGATTGTTAATTGCCTTTGGAAATGCGGTATCTCAGTTTAGGATCAAGAACCAGTTCTGATTGACCATGATGATCCATTTACGTCCATCGCTGATGACGTAGGGGAATTGGCAACTCTAACCCTTTAAATTGTTAATTCCAGAGTGAAGCTGTTTATATTGTCAACTTCGACGAAGAAACATGTATAAGCAAAGAAACGTTAACTGGTGCTGAATTTATTAGCACGGGCAGCAGGAAAAGAGGTTGGTGGCCAGGTACAATACGATGACCCTGTTGACGAGGATAAAGATACAGTGCTTAAACTGACTTTTTGTCAAATGTTGGCAGCACTCGATACACTGTGGCAATATTCTTTGTATACGAGTGACGAGATCTGAACTTTTCTGAAGATAACCGATCAAATGTAAGCGTCCTTGCGTCGCGAAAGAGTACAGAATATAACACAAAATTGTGTAAAATGGTGTTGCAATTGAATTACTGGGTTTTATTTCAAGACGACTCATTTTTTCTTCAAATTTTGGGTTATCTTCCAGTTTTACTCGAAAATCAGTGACCCTTAGTAAAGGGAATATAAGTAGATATGAAAACGATAATTATGCGAACTGGAAAAAAATTGTTTGTAATGTTGAGGTTTTCTTCTCGGGACTCGAAGATTTATGTCGAGATGACGAGGGAAAAGGGTAGCATTTTTATTCAAGCATCGTTACACCGTTGTATCGTAAGTTCGGGATACAACGATGGTGCAGCTAGAAAGCTTTGGACCCCAACCCTCTAAAGGCAAAAGCAACCCATAGCTAGAGCAAGAAAGCAAGGCATGCAATGACATTCTTAGGAAATATATCAATATGGAAGAGTCTCCAGCAACAGAAAGAAAGCTATCAAAAAAGGTAGGTGACAAAGAAAACTACATGGAGCGCCGATTGAGTTATTCGAAGCGGATGCCAACCAAGGCTAGAAAGTTACCTAAAATAAAGAAATGCGGAAAGCCATGTTTTTGTGTCCACTTTTATTTTAATACAAATAGTTAGCCCCACCAGATAGACTCCTGTTTATTGGAAGCTAAATGAAACAGCATTAAGAATGTCGATAGAAAGTATGTTGAGGAGACCAAATTTAAACAGCAATATTATATCCAAATGCAGTACATGCAAAGTAGATTGATATAAAACCACAGGTAGGCCTTCCAAATGTAGAATATTAATGTTCAAAGACCTGAAAGAAAGTGACAAAAGGTTACCATCTATTCACCTTCACCTTCACCTACCCCGTAGTCTGGATGACCGTAGGGGCACCACTGATGACCTTGCAACTACGCCTTTCCAATCTTTTCGGTCTCTTGCGTTTCTCAGGGCTTTACCCAATGTGTATTGTGGCCACTCTGGGATGTTGCCCTCCCATCTCTTCTTCGGTTGTCCTGCCTTTCTTCCTCCTTGATCTGTGCCTTGTAGGAATGTCATTGCAAATCCATGTGATCTTGGTACATGTCCCTACCACTTCAGTTTGCGTTTTCGTTCTGTGGTGAAAAGTTCTTCGTGAGGTACGATGGCATACCTTATCCCCCGTTTCACTTCCTTATTGGTGACATGACCCTTGTAACAGGTGTTGCTTGTACCCTCTTCCCAGTCTCTGCTGTCAAAGCCCATGATTCACAAGCATACAACAATTAAGCGCATCAGTCTGATCTGTTATCTGTTCGATGTTCATGTCATTCCAGGTGACCTTAGTTTCGTGAGTGCTGCTGTCTGTGTGATCCTGGAGAGTATTTCTGGTTTGATCTCTCATCTGAGATTATTGTGTCAAGATGCTTGAAGCTGCAGATGGTTTCCAGTTTTTCTCCATCAATCCTGATGTCAGTGCTAAAAAAACGAAAATTTCTGTATCACGGTAATTTTTGTAGCCATGTGAATGTGAAATTAATGTTTATTTTTCAAATTTTTATTAAGTTGCTTTGTTTATTTTTTCTCTTGTAGAGAGCATTGTATCTGAAAATGGACAGGAAGCCAACACCAAAGATGAACCTATGGAAGATTTTCCAGACTGATTCTTAGTCATCCGTGAACATTGATTTCAGTCATCCTTCGTTCTCGAAAATCTTAAAACTTGGTTACAAGCTGGTTACTGCACCATATGTCGTAGTATTTTGTTTGCATTGTAATATTACATGGGAGATGGAATAAATAACTACTATCAATGCCCTAATATCACAGATGGTCCAAGGCTGGGTATTTTTGTCATCATCATTGATTGTTTTCTGTTATGGTTTCTAAATCTTACTGACATCACTGGTTTAAATGTGGAAATTTTTCTTTTGTAATAAAGTAAAAGTTATTCATAATCCAGTGCAGTCACGAAAAACGTGACTTTCGTTGTTATCACGGAAAACTTTATCCCCAAAGTGTTAAAATCTTTTTGACTTGCTCCTTGGACAAGGAAAAAGGCATTAGTTTAGCTTGGGTTCAAATGTCAGCTAGAGCACCTCATTGCTTAGCTCCAAAATTATGCTTGTTAATTTCATAGCCTATCTCAGTTAAAGGCCCATTAGTGTCTAAGATTTAAAAAACATATGCGTCCCATTGCATTGTAGAAACGTATGTCTTTCTTTAATGGTCTCTACTGAAGTTAAAAGTAAATTAGCCAATTGTTAATGTTACATCGGGAAAACTTGTACCCGTCCGAGCTGTCACATTTGATGAAAGACTGAAATATAAAGCAGAGCTTTAAGACTAGTCATATTGAATTCTGTTCTAAATTGAAAAATAAACGTGCATGAATACAGCGCTGTTTCCAGATAGAGTTAATCTCACATTTAAATCCCATGATATCCCTTATTTACTTGCATGAAACTAACAAGTTGGTGGCTTAAATGCGGTACGCTTAGCATTTTGATATTCAACATTCTCATGTAAATCATGTCAGCTGCATGGAGCGGAATGACATGAGAATGATAAGATGGATGTGCAACCTAAGTCTGAAGGACAGGCTCAGTTCTAATGAACTCAGAAGGAGATTGAATCTGTACAGTATTGGCAGCTGTATGCAGAATAGGAGGCTTCGTTGGTTTGGTCATGTGGAGAGAATGGACAAGAATGCTTGGGCAAGTAGATACAGAACAATCAAGGTGACAGGAACCAGTAGCAGAGGAAAACCGAAGAAAACATGAGAGGAAGTGATAAGGATGGATCTCAAACAAAAAGGTGTCAGCAGAGACCTGGTGAAGGATAGCATAACTTGGAAGTCGATTTCGAGAAAGCGTCCAACACATGCTAGCATGTAAAACGGACGTTAAACCAAATATGATGATGATGATGATGATGATGATGATGATGATGATGATGATGATGGTGATGATGAACAGTATACTTTTAACACTGATCATTTGAAGCATACTATTTCTTTACTACATCGAATGTGAAAGTGATATTTGTGACGAAGTTTATTTTGCCTGCGTTATAATGCACATATTTAAATGGTGTATTGGTGTTCTTTGAACCAATGTAACGGTAAGTTTGCTGATTTTTGTTTGCTAACACATAGGAATCGAGATATGGTTCGTGTGTTTTTTCCCCTGTTTATTTTGCGCAGTTATACTTATTACTGTTCAGAATAACATTAATTTTAAGGTCACATTTTATTGCCTGTGTGCTGTGTTTCTTCATTCCTTGTTTTCATTATATTAAAGCAAAATATGATGGTTTGGCATATTTTATTCCATTCATGGCCACTCTGATAAGAAACAAACGCATTGTTTTTACTCCTTTGTACAACTTGGTGATACATGTAATGACAGGTGGTCACAAATGCTTGCATAGTGTTGGACTTTAACAATATCCGGTATCGTAAATGTGTCTAAATTTAATGGAGGAGAATAGGAAAACATGACCAACCCTGTATTATTCATCTAACTGTAGTTTAAAATAGTCAAGGTTAACTCCGAAACCCATTTCTGGAAGCATCTCCCGATTTTCATGAAGTGTTTATAACCTACACTTTTGTATAGCGACAATTTTAAAGTACCCCCTCCCCCCCGACCGCGTCCTCACTGTGTGACCTCTTGATGCACTCTGTCTTTTTTTGAATCTTGTTTTTGGTGTGTGATGCGTGTAACCCATAATCTTGCTTTGAATAATTAGAATAATTGAACAATACTTTTTTATTACTGATATATAATTTTAACTACATTAGAACTGAAAATTAGGAGCTTTGACTACAGTAGCTGTCTTCCTACTATTAATGAAATTATTAATAGTACCTGTTAGTTGTGACCGGCCAATTTCCAACAAAGACCTTTAGTAGAATCTGTACTAATTTTGGACCTAAGTAGCTACTACCTGTTTTCATGAACAACAGAAAATTTTATTTCCGCAAATCCATTTTGAACCCAAACAGCATACTTGTAAGAGTTTTAAAAGTCTATTTGCGGTTTGCAGACCATTTGGTGATTTTTACACTTTGCTGCAACCATCCCTTTCTGTCAGTAAAACTGCTATCTTGCCTGTTTCTTCTCAACTGGTTGGAAAACCCAATACCTTTAAAAAACACGCCAGGGACAAAATGGAGAGTGGAGGTGGTTAACTCGTTCAGGTTGCAAATAAAATGCTTTCTTCACATCAGTTCTTTAAGAAATCTGGTTTGTAGGATCTGATGTTTTGGGATGCTTGAAAGACAAGCACCCATAAGCATTGAATGATTTATCTTCACGGAACTTAAAAGAGCCCTTTAAAATACTTTGAAATTTGTTTTAAGTTGCACACATGTAAACCTGCAAATGCTGAGCATGGGTAAACTATATTTTTAAAAGACGGCACCAGGTTCTACTTCTTACCAACCCCTATTCTAGATACCGTTCTTGTTTTCTGTGGTATATTTATTTCATATAACCTGTTGTTGCTATTTTGATGCTTATTTTACCTTCCGTTTTTAATTTGTTAAGTACTTTAAACCGGAAATGAAAAAATTAGATTTGAACCATAAAAGATGTGCAGGGAAACTCTTCCTCGTCCAAGCCCAAGCATGCCTGCTTTTGCGAAGCAGCGTTTTACGGTAGTGGAAGAGACATCGGCGACAGCTGCTACTATCCAGTTGATTGCACCGAGGACAGACACACATTTTGAAATGTTCTTAATATCCTCCCCCTTGTCCATTTTGGCCAGGACCGTTTGTAGAAGACTCCTGCGATAACGAGCTTTCACTGCCTTGATTACACCGTGCTTCAATGGTTGCAATAACAACGTATTTTCTGGAGTCTATTCTATGTAACGGTAATTATGGCATTTCATAATTAGCCCAGGTGTGGAGGCATAATGAGATTAAAAATCACGAACAATGGGCACAGTTGATTACAGTGCCGCCTATGATTAACGGTGGTTATTACTTCGGGAATCGGCTAATCGACAGGTTGGTGAAAGAAATGTGAGAATGAGTGATTAAAAAAAATTGCCAGCCGCAAGAGAATTCTGTTTTTTTCCAAGCCTTAATTGTCAAAGTGACTTGAGACCTATTCGGAGATTGAAGTTTACCGCGCGCCGCGCACGCGAGAGCCTGTTAGTCGCTTATTGCAACAGCATTTTAAAATGGCGACCACAGAGTCGGAACAATTTGAAAATATGGATTAGGCCAGGGTATCCATTGAAATTGTGTTTCAGAACTTTTTCCTTTGAAGGTCATCTACTGGCTTGAGGAAAAATACTTTTTTATTGGTTTCAATTGCAGGTCACCATTTACTGCCGTTAGTCATAGGCCTAATTAGGTAGCGCGTGCACTCAAGCCGCTAATTGCCCTGCCGTGGTCGTGTTAGGGGGTTGGAATATGCGCTTGGGACCAAATATTTGCTGCTCGCGGTCTGGGAACCGGGGTGGTTGCGTTAGTGAAGACATTTTACAAAGTTTAATAAGGGAAAAAATCGGGACTTTGAAAAAGTGGTCGTGTTGGCGGGGTGGTCGCTAACCGGGGTTCCACTGTTTATTGCCTTTGTACTAAATGATGAACTACCTTGTATGTACTGGAAAATGCTGCTTAACATGAGCAGAAGAGTCCCGAAAAGACGCAGGTACCGTGTATTAAAGACAACAATAATTTTCCCAGGTATCCATCCATTGACTGATCATTTCTAGTTTTTTTCCCCGATTTATACAGGGGATTGGATGAAATTGCATCATTGTAATTATCAAAAATCCAAGTTCAATACGAGACTAATGCATCCTGAGTCAGTATATCACATTCTCCCCATTAGATATTTACTAAATTGCTGTGATAGATATTTAATTAAACATAGATATAAGACACAACAGAAGACACTGAATAAATCAAAATATTATGAGTCTACAATGCGAGCAGGCCATAAAGTCTTAGCTTTATTAGATACAACCTTGACCCCTGATGGCACTGGTGAAATGATTGGCTATNTATCCATCCATTGACTGTTCATGTCTAGGTTTTTTCCCCGATTTATACAGGGGATTGGATGAAATTGCATCATTGTAATTATCAAAAATCCAAGTTCAATACGAGACTAATGCATCCTGAGTCAGTATATCACATTCTCCCCATTAGATATTTACTAAATTGCTGTGATAGATATTTAATTAAACATAGATATAAGACACAACAAAAGACACTGAATAAATCAAAATATTATGAGTCTACAATGCGAGCAGGCCATAAAGTCTTAGCTTTATTAGATACAACCTTGACCCCTGATGGCACTGGTGAAATGATTGGCTATCTGTGTTTGTTTGACATAGTGTCAGAGGCATTACAGACGAGGAAGGCTTAACATGGGGTGTGCATGGAATTTAGAGGTGATGATTATTGATCTAGTGAGGGGTTTTTGTAGTAGCTGCGCAAGTGTTATTTGGGGTATCATTGGCATCTCTTTCATCCAGTTCTACACTTCTGGATAAATCATTTGGTATCAGATAGTCAATGTGAGCAAAGCTCCGATTTACTGGTATTCTTACAATATTGGTTCTTGTACCTATAAGCTGAACTATTGCACCAAAAATCGACTTTTCCTTTCCTCTCCTCGCATTTCTGATCATGACTGTGCGATACAGATCAAAGGTTGGAGCAGGGCCTCTGTCACTACCATGATAATGTTTGCCCTTCGCCCAAAGATTCGACCAAAGTAAATAGGATGAGGCGCTTAAGAAAATTATTCTGCTGGAGACTGGAGAAAGAAGGTAGGTTAAAGAAACTGATAGAACTGTTTTATTGTTTGTTTATGACATTAAGCTAACCCATTGGTAGCAAAGTGCATTGGTGGATTAACCGTTTCTTGGATCCCATTTAATATCAGGAAGTGATTTGGTACTATTCATGGGGAAGCAACTCTAACCACATTGAGTAACTGTCAACTGCAAGCAAGAATGACTCTCCTATAATTATAAAAAAACCAAGGTGGATACGCTACCATGCCTCAGTGGCCCTTAGCCATAATAACAGAAACGCCTGTATTATCATCTTGCGGCTTTTCAGGTAGTCATAACAAGTCCTGACCTAATCTTTGATGTCTTTGTTCAGGCCTGGTCACAATACTAAGAACGTGTCTGGGTCTCAATTCGATCCATACCAGAGTGGCAAGAATGTATGTCAGATAGTTGTTGATGGAATGAATAAGATAAAATGACATGGCCACCCCATATAAGCAGTTGCCATCAATTGTCAATTCATTATAACGTATTCCAAAATCCCTTGAAGGAGTGGGGAAAACTTGGTGGCCAACCGGACAAAATCAAATTGTACACACATGAAACAGTTCCATTGTAGTATGTTTATCAACCTGTGAAATAGTATCTGGTAATAAGTTTATATTAAGATGAATAAAATTATTCTCAGCATCCAACTCTGTTGGCGAAGGTAGAGGGAGACTACTCAGCACGTCTGTATTGGCTTTGGAATGAATCCCCCAAATGATGGATAATATTTCACGTTCAGTCCTGGCAGAGGGGCTTCCCAGTGGTCAAGGTACGCGAAGAATAAGCTGTAGATCATCAACCATCCCAATGACTTAGAACCGCACCTAATCCATATGGGAAAGCATCTGCCAAAACACCTAAAGGTTTCCTTGGATAATAATGCACTAGTAACATACTGCCATTAATTCATCCTTGGCTAAATGAAATGCCTTATCACATTTGTGTGATCACTTCTACTTATAATCATACTGTCACCGAGATTACATAAGTTATTAATATGCTACTAGTTGGTATCAAGGTATCATCTATAAAACAAAATGTATTTGGTAACCCTTACAAAATCCTGTCCTCTATGGCTTCAACTATTGATAAAGCAGTTTATACTTCACAGCTAAGTCGTTTCGCAGCCAATAAGCCTTTATGGGAATTCCACGTGAGCATTTGTGAAGATGTGACAACAAGAAAGCCAAAAAGATCAAACAGTTTATTGTTGTACCTTTATGTTACCGTTACACACCCTAACAACGATACAAAATCACAAAATACAAAATCCGATGTAGCTGCAAAGCCAATTGATTCTTTTTGTGAAACCATAAAGGCCATTACGACGATATTGGTAAAACCAATCTTCAATTGACAAAGATGGGTCCTTCACTTCTTATTTGTAAAAGAATACATTTTGTTAGTGCTATATGGAAGATCTTTTGTCACTGTAGTGACCAAGAAAAGAGTAGATCAGTTTGTTTTTTTCTATTTTGCTTGATGAATTTGCAATCTGTTTGACAACTCCTAAGGATTTTTACGTCCAGTTTTCTGCAGTTTTAGTACCAAAACTTGATTCAGTCTATGTAAAAAGAAGATTGACTTCAAATGTGATTCCAAATGTACTCTCTAAGGCAAGTGACTAGTAAATATTTACGTAATTTTTATAGCCACATGTTCTCCTTTTTGCAATATCGTTTCGAAGAATGCTAGTAACTGTTTCAAACATTGTCCAAACATGCAAAAAACTCTCCAATAAACATCAATTCAGTCTTTGCTAACCTTTTTGACTGGTTTGAAATCATTGGTTTCACGCTTCTGTCGACCAACAAAGCTGTTTTATCGATATGGGATGAAAAGGAACAAAAAAGGCAGGCGTTGTATGCCCATCGATTGTGAATACGTACAACAAATTCATGGGAGGTGTCGATTTACTTGACTTATTATTGGGCCTTTAAGGCATTCATTCCAGATCAAAGGGGTTGAACCACAAGTTGCTCTTTCAATTTTTTATTTGCTACCATTGTTCAGTTGAAGCTTTTTTACTGCCGAGAATTTTTCTCCTCTTGAATACAGCAATAAAATCATAAGAAATATTGAGATCTGAAAATGAGTATTGCTTATGGATTGGCCCATGCTAGGATGTTTTGTGGCCGCCAAAAAAAGGGAACGTTCATGTACCTCTTGTGTAAAATTATCATGCATGGAAAAAAGAGAAAAGAAGACCCACTGCTGCAGTTCTAGCAAAAGCAACTCATTTGGATACAACCGGGCACTGAGATGATATGGGAAGAGAAGGCGATGCAAATGCCTATTCTCCAGTGATATTACTGAAGGTGTTTTGAACAAAGTGCCAAGTAGATCTATGTTTAAAGGCAAACTTTAAATGTTTTAAAAAATTTGACATTGAGTGACTACGTGGTAAAGTATCTTTTTTTATTTTTTTAATGAGAAAAAATCTTGTAAATAATTTCGTGTTATTTTTGCTAGGAGATTAGATAGCAAGTTGTATTGTAAAATTGTGAAGTAACAGTGTAAAATTATAACTTCGTGTTTTCTATGTGGTATCAAATAAAATTCATTTTTTACATGTTCTAGCTCATGGTTAGACACTGTTTTTGTTGTATTACAGGAAGCAAATATGTCAGAAGGAAATGGGTACCTACACTGGATAATGTTGCTTTATATCAACACACTCCAAAAAACACCTACTGGGGGAAGGTGATGCAAATCAATCAAAATATCTATCGGATTACCCTTAAGGCTTTGTAAATATTGCATCAAAATCTATGTTGGGATTCGCTCTATGGATTCATGCAATACATGGTCAACCCTGTGTTGCATATTGTTACTTTGGAAAAACACAAAGAATCATCAAATCCATTTTATCAATCGAAATTTACCGTTACTTGGTTGTGTGTCCAGGCAGGGCACAACACTAGCGGATGGCACAAAGCAAGCACCGGAAAAGCTTTCGTAACTTTTACGCAATTTGCTTTCCAAGCCCATCTTGTCAGAACTTGAGATTAGTAGAAAACGTTAACTGGTATTTTGGTAAAGGTAGGGCAGTAATTAATTATTTTCATGAAGTATATACCTGACTACGCCCTAGGAATATTTACTTTGTTTAATTCCAGTATTGAGTTTTAAGAAAATGAACGAAATTGGTACGTTGCTTTATAGCAACAAAATGCAATTGTCCTTGACTTGAAGACTTGAGCCTTAGCGGTGGAAGGATGGGACGAGGGAGACAAAGGGTGCTGTACTTAAACCAAATAAAAGAGTACACGGGCTTAAAGATCACAAGGGATCTTTAGGATGCCGCCAGATCTCGAAAACTGAAACATTCATCACGAGTCGTCAAGGGTTGAATCAACCACGGCACCACAGAGAGAGAGAGAGAGAGAGAGAGAGAGAGAGAGAGAGAGAGAGAGAGAGAGAGAGAGAGAGAGAGAGAGAGAGAGAGAGAGTGAGAGAGAGAGAGAGAGAGAGAGAG
>RDPX01000450.1:209902-240796 GCA_003991215.1 Morbakka virulenta | reverse complement strand
AAAGTAATACGAAATATGCAAAGAGAAAACACTTTCCCTGACTATCTTGTAAGTACGTGAAGGATGTTTGGGCACATACCAGGGCTCTAGAGAAACATACCAGCCTACCAAGCGATGTCATTCTATTTTCACAAAAGCTATTTATACAGAAGATTAAAAAAATGCAGCTAACCTCTCCACTATTCTGGCAAGAGATCTTGACCTGTTATATACCTACACCAACAGAAATTACACAGACTATAAGCACTTCAAATCATACAACAACAGAAACCTAGATAAGTTGACTGAAAAGATTCCGTCGGCAGCAGGAGCAGAAGACAACTATCACTTACAAAATACAAACCTTACAAACATCTACCTCTTATAAATCAATGGAAATATATACCCTTATACTACCTCATGGGGACTATGCTACAGGGGAGCAAAAGAGCATGGCCCCAACCGTTTTGCTAAGAAAAAAAAATTAAAAAGGTATTTAAATTTTTACATTTAAAAGCAAACACAATCATTATTCCAGCGCGACTATCACGCCTGCTGAAATAACGAAACCACAGATTTTTTCATACTTTCGAATTCTCCCATTTTTTTCTTCTTTTCACATGTTTTGTATTGATGAGTGTGCAAAAGATGAGAAATAGTCTATGCATAGATATCAATGCATCGGTATTTTTTCATCAACTTCTCTTAGCACTCTTTTGATTGGGCGGAAGCAGAGAGTGTAGAACAAAGACCAAATTGCTGTGTCAGTTTTGTAGTGGCATTTTCAGTGTTGAGAAAATAAAAATGGCAAGCAAAATATAACGGATGTGAGGCATTCACTTCCAAAAAAGATGAATATTCAACGGGTCTCGTAACGGAGCTAGTGTCCTCATCAGCATCTGTTCCAGAAAGTGTCCCAGTCGAACCTTTATTCCCGAACCCGTGCAGACCTCTTAGAGGCTTTGCTTTCCCAAAGGCTCAGATTACAGAGAGAGGTCGTTCCTGTCACCAACAGTGGCTTAAACTATTCCCATGGTTACATTACGGTTCAAGGTTGGTAATACTGTGGGTAGTCAATTTAAATGATGTATGTATCATTATTTTTCTGTGTTGCTTTTGAAACATTTTCAATTTCTTTTAATGCTAATTTTAAGTTTCTTCCTTCCCTCACATGTCAGACCGTATTTTTCGTACTGCATGAACCATAACAAGCATCAAGCAGTTGCTGCATTAGAGACGGTTGTTCCGAATTGGGGGGATGCAGCTGAGCTGACAAACAAAAGTGTGATCGATTAGCGAAAGAAAGAAAACACCTACTCGATGTAATGCGCTGTCTTAGATTCTTAGCAAAGCAAGGCATTGCCATTCAGGAAATTCTGGGTATGACAACTTAAAAAAATTACCCATGTTACTTGCAACCAAGGATACACCCATTAACAAGACATTAGGAGCGACAAGATTGAAGTATATTTACAATGATATACAAAATGGAGTTTTTGGATTTGTTGACTCAACATATTCTTCGTAAAGGCTCATAAAGCCTATCAAGCTTTGGACAAATAGAAAAATGATCTGGATGTTTCAGCATTGCCTGAATATTTCCAGATCCTTCAAAAATTTGTGCCAATAAAAAAGTTTCGTATTTCGAGGAGATAGAAAAGACGATGAAAAAAACGAAGAAAGAAAAACGGAGCATTATTGTGAACATTAATAAGTTGATGAAGTTAGTTCTTGATGCCGCAGCTACCAGTCCCACCCCTGAACGATCTTTCTCTTGGGATGAAGTTTAATATCTTGGCTTCAGTTCACTTTGTTGCAAAAGCACTTCAATGCATTGGCCATTCTATCTTTCCACTAGAAGCTGACCAACAAAATAGCTCTGGTAGATGTTGCTAACCAGTTTGTTGATTTAAGACCAACATGAAAATATATTTTTGATAAAGTTGATAAAGATGATTTGTGAGGTATCGCTTTTTCTTATTGTAATAGTGATTGAAAATCAAGAACTATATTCAAAGTAAATATTTGTTCCTTTAGGTTTTCTTAGAAATTGGAAAATTAGTTCTTTTGTAGCTAGTCTAGACATTTAAACTTTATTTTAACTTTAATTTAATTTTCCTGAATCTATTTAGCAGCATCCTTAAAAAGTGGCTCCTTCACTTATTAAAGCATTGCGTGGGCTCTGCTTCATATACCTGTCGAGTTAAAAGGAATAAGCAGACTGTTAAAAGGTTAAGTAGCATTTGGCTTTTCACAATACAATAAACAGTTGGAAACATGCACTATTTTATTATGTGATGAAACGAAAGTATAAAAGAGGTGACAGTTTGACCTTTTTTCTATATAACCTAGCTTTTAATGTTGACATGTATCTACAAAGCTCGGATCATTTATCCAATTTTCATAGGCAAAAGCAATGATGTAAAAGATGATGTTGTCCAAAGGGTACATACACATGGATCACAGCCTAAGACAGAGAGTTGGTTAATCCTATCACACTTGAGCACGTATCACAAGATTGAGATTTGTGTTGAAACACTGCTTCCTCTTATTTGTCTATGCCACAGAAAGCTAAGTCAGCAAGCCAAGGCACTACTTTTTAGTAAAACCTGAAACTGTAAGATTACTAAATGTGACAACGTAGTAGTATTGAGCATTCCATCTTATATTAACTACAGTCATTTCTAAAATCACAATCATAAATATTTGATTCGAATTGACTAAACTAATTTCATAAGTAAACTGGTCATACATAATCTGATCATTTTATTTTCATGTTCATCCAAGGATAAATCAAGGTATAAACTTAGACAACTACCTGCATGACATTCAATATCCTTTGGTGACATATTCTTGCAGATTTATCCTCAAGCCTTTTTATTTGTTGTGGTTACCTTAAACTGTTACATTTCTATTAATTAAACATCTCTTCAGCAAAGTGGGACCGAAAAATCGCAAACGTTGTTTTGTTTGAAGTATTGTTTAATTATTAAAGTTCGGTGTCATTTACCTATCCTTAAAAGCTTGTTTGTACAGGATATACATTTCGATAGCGGATTTACCGACATTTTTTTTATTTCTTTAGAGAAGGACTTTTCCAAAAGTTGCATCAATGCTGCAATGATAAAATCAATTTTGGCAAACTATCTATGTTACTATCGTCAAGTTAGTTTGAGTTTTAGATTAGAGGATCTAGAACACATGCATAATGCAAGCGATGAGCATTATTTGCCCATATAATGTTTTTCTTTAAAGCCTAACACATGCAAAGCTTCTCTACAGAAACCTCTAGATGACGTCAAAGGATTACAATAATAGAACTACTAGCAAAGCGCTGAGTTCCTCAAAATTCCTTCATGAAAACGACAGCCCAAGCTCTTACAGCTCTCCCATCAATTGATACTCAAATAAATAAGTACAAAAAATGATATAACTGATTGCTGGATTCAGTCTTGATTTGATTAACTGGTTCAATTTGCTTTTAGTATTGGATTGCACTTCATGACAGTTTGGAGATTGGAAGCAGAAGCTATGAATTGGTGTAACACCCTTTTCTTGTTTTCAATAATTGCAGTTGATACAACAACGCATAATCCACTTTCTTATTTCAAAAAATTCGGCCCGGAAAATGTAAATTTTGATGGTAGTAGTAGCGTATGGCTATATCTCCCCATTATGTCTCCCCATTAGATTCCGAATTCCTCATCACAGTTGAGGACGGTGTCAAACCTCTCTCCAGTCTGGTTGTTGGACACTGGAGGACGATGTGCTTTGCAGTCTCCTGGGTTCCACTGCAGTGGGGACAGTCTGCAGTGTCTTTTAGTCGCCATTTGTACATGTTGGCTGATGTTCTGCCATGGCCTGTCAGCAGTAGGTTTGAGGAGACCCATTGTTTTCTANTACAGCTCTCCCATCAATTGATACTCAAATAAATAAGTAAAAAAATGATATAACTGATTGCTGGATTCAGTCTTGATTTGATTAACTGGTTCAATTTGCTTTTAGTATTGGATTGCACTTCAAGACAGTTTGGAGATTGGAAGCAGAAGCTATGAATTGGTGTAACACCCTTTTCTTGTTTTCAATAATTGCAGTTGATACAACAACGCATAATCCACTTTCTTATTTCAAAAAATTCGGCCCGGAAAATGTAAATTTTGATGGTAGTAGTAGCGTATGGCTATATCTCCCCATTATGTCTCCCCATTAGATTCCGAATTCCTCATCACAGTTGAGGACGGTGTCAAACCTCTCTCCAGTCTGGTTGTTGGACACTGGAGGACGATGTGCTTTGCAGTCTCCTGGGTTCCACTGCAGTGGGGACAGTCTGCAGTGTCTTTTAGTCGCCATTTGTACATGTTGGCTGATGTTCTGCCATGGCCTGTCAGCAGTTGGTTTGAGGAGACCCATTGTTTTCTAGTGTTATTCTGGAAGCCTGGTAGTAATTTTGATGGTAAGAACAACACATAAAATGTTGAAATGGAATAAAAATAATTCTTGGGCTCTTTCCAGCTGTGATTTTATAAGACAGCAAAGTTTTTGCTCCAGTTGCTTTAATGGTGTTAGGAAAACCCTGCGCCATTTGCTTTTGCGTTATAGTTTTATAATTAGCACTAGTATGATAGCAAATAAGTTCCATTTATTTTAGAATCATTTTTAGGTTAGTTTCATTCATCGTGTTTTTCTTTTTTTTTCGTGCTGTGGCTATTATTTACGCAAATGCCTCGAGACACGGATCTTGAAGAAGTGTTTACGTCCGGGCGGGCTGTGCTGCAGGGAAAATTTATTGTAAAGTTATCTTAGTTATTTCCTGTTATTCTTTTTTCTTATTGGTTGATATTTTAATGATTGTAAAGTTGCAACCCTTATAAAGAGTTAGTTGTCGCTTAAACAAGCGTGTGCCTACATGTTGTAGCAAGTTGTAATATTGGAATGACATGTTGAAAACCAAGTTGGTCGACTTTTTGCGTTGTTTCTTTAACTTCGATTGTATCCTGAACTAGCGAATAGGCGGGTTGATTTCGCCACAAATGTCTAAGAAACCCATATTTAAAGTTTTATGTCACACTTTTATTAAAACATGAAGAAACATTTTCCTAGTATGTAGATCTGGTTTGTAGAAGTGCTTTATTCTCTGTCGATTCCTTGTATAATCTCTCATCTTTCATGATATTCCACTATTTAGGTCTAAGCTGTAAAAGGTAATTCATCCCATTGAGAGTTCAAATTGAGGTTCTCTTCTTCAAAGTCTCCTGATTACATTGGAATACTTAAAGAGCCTTCAACGAAACCTATTTTGTCGTGTAGTTAGATAGATAAATAGAAATCATACTTATTTACCTTTTATTTTATATCTTTAATAAATGCAATCTGTGATTGTAGGTTTTCTATCTTGGACAATGGAAATTATATAGATCTTTTTTGAAACGACTAGCATGTCAATAAAGTTTGTTGAAAAATTCGATCCTGAGGTGCAGGCTCCCTGTAGCCCAGATATCCTGTGTATTCTGTGCATTTCACAAACAGCAATAATTTCGTGGTGACAACCAAAATGAAGAATTTTGCTCCATCTTGCTGTTTTATCTTTTTCTTTCGGATTTTTTTGTTATTCGGGTTGCATTGTCAATAATCCAAACAAATCTATAATTTTTAAGTTTCTTTACTATAAAGTCCCCAAAAAATGGTGTACATTCAAAGCTAAATGTGCAAACAACTGCTTTTCAAGGACTTTATTATTTCATTTAATATTTGAACATTAAAACAAGAAAGTAAGTTTGTTTTCTACCTCTAAAATTTATTAGCCGGGTATATATTATTCCCTTTAACAGAGGCATATTTCACTAACACCTGACAATTTTTTCAAATATAAGTACTATCTTCATGCTATTTTAAAAGAAATTACTGGCCCAATTAAATGTTATTTGCTTGAAAATTCTAAGAATTTTTACAACTCTACTACATTCGTTTATTCCTTACAAAAAGTCTGCTGGGAAGGGTTATTGGTATCCAAACTTTAAAAACGAAGTGAATACAAACTTTCATTAAGGGACCATTCTGCATTTTACTACAGTAATTGAATAATTTATGAATCTTTTGTGTTTTTGTTTATTGTCTCTGCCAGAAGGAAACAGCAGGAGATACCCATACAGTACAATGCAAACATGGCCATTGATCCAATTAGCACTGTATTTAACATCACACTAATTCATGGACTTTCACTAGTTTTACGATAACATCTGCCCTAGAGTAGCAGGGTTTCATAGTAAGAAAAGGCATATTAGTTATAATTACATCGTGCTTTAACAAGCACAAACTTCAGATTTTATCTGTCGTGAAAGGAGTAAGTTTTTGTTAGAAGATTTCATAGGAAAACCTACCTCTTCCTTTCCCATAAGGGAAATTTTATTATGTTCTTTGTTCTCATCCTCCTGTTTACTAAATGACGCATGAAAATACACAAAACTCAGACAAAGAGTGCACAATGTCTGCATTGCATGAAAAATCCATAATGTTTTCTTCTTAAAGAACTTGGTCAGATTTAATCCTCTCTACATTTGGTTACCAGTTAAATTTAAGGAAAATTAAAAATTTTGAAACTGATTTAATTTCATGACTATATACTACCATTTCATATTTTACCTTATGTTATACTCGAGAACGTATAGGAGATAAAACTATTAAGATGAATAGATACTTTTTCCAAATAATTTTTTTGAGCCCAATTTCTTTGGAAGTTTTCGAATTTTAGCTTAATACATTTCGAAATTATTCTCAGGACGACTTTTCAGATAAATGAAAAAAACCAAATCTGATAAGTGGTGCTGTCCTGCTGACAAAGACGTGTTAAGCCAAGTAAAAGTCTGCAAAATGACTTTGTATGATTACACCTGTTTAATGCTCCATAAATTCTATAACTGATTTTTAGCTCCACAGGATATTATAGTTTTACTGATTTAACTCCCAGCAAATGCCAGCTTATCACAAGATCTCATTGTACTTGAGATCAAACCGAGATACTTCAGCGGGGTATGGATTGAAAATAGCTTAAAGTGAAAGTACCTCACCTGTCATGACTAGGAAAGTCAAATAATAGTTAGATACTTGTGGCTGCAAGCAGAATTTTATTGCCATGCTTGAACATTTGAATTTTTACTTGTGAAATATGAAAATTATTCTTTGCAAACCCTCATGCATATACAGAAACATTTTGTGTATTTACCATACAATTTATCATTGTGTTATATTTACTTACTAATACTTAAATAAATATATTACTTTGAATTATTTTTCTTTCACAAAATTATTCGTAAATTGCATAATTCACAAATCATAATATTTGTTGTTTTTTTACTTTTTGTATTATTTTTAACTAGATTACACAGTGCCAACCATCTCAATAACTGATGGTTTACATTGGTTGGCTTTATTACTAAAAGCAACGAGTCGTAATAACAATTTTGGTTTCTAATGGTTACACATCAAAGCTAATGCTGTGGGAAGATAATGATAGCCTAGTTGATGTTTACATTTAAAACTAATGAGAGAGAAGATCAGGATTTATGACATGAATAACCTGTTGACCCTTTCAAAAGTACCTAAACAGTAACAAAGTCCAAAAAATGAGGTTGAACAGTTGAATATACGTAGCTACATTAAAGTACAATACAATATTTATAAGATGTATGATATGATATAATATACATAATATGAGAGTGATAAAACTCAAAAGCTAAAAGATTTTTAGTGTGGCCAAACTATAGGCTCTGTTCATGTGTACAATCAATCATTGAGCAAATGTTCAGAGATTTTCCCCAGCATATGTAATTTGGCATGCCTTCCAGCATCAGCTGTATAGACATTAGGGATTCGTCACTTGTCCTACCAAGACAAGACTGCAAAAAGCAAAACCAGTGCATCCATCTATGCAATTAGTCACTTATCAACAATGGTTTGATACGACAACAATCCTGATATTGGTGATATTTGACAAACAATTTATTGTTTAAGAACTGTGACTTAGTTTATTCCATTTCCATCGTAAACAATTGCATTGTTAAGTTGCATTTGAGCTACTGTCGCTCCTAAGACCGAAATAACAATACGTTGTATTTGTCACGAATTCATTACTTCAATATTTGTTAATCGATGAGTTTTGATCAGTTATTTGTCTACCACTAATACAAAGAATAACCAATTAAAAGGCAGTATCCAAAAGTATCTACAATTTTTGCTCTCACATTTGAAAAGAGTTTAAAAAATAGATCCTCTTATTTTGTTTCCTTTAGATGTAAATCCCAAAAGAAATATGTTCAAATGAAAATACACATTCACATTTTTATGAAGTGGTTAAATAATTCAGCTATTTTTTCAAATGAACTTAAAATATGATGGTTTTCAAAGTGGGTTCCAAAACAGTAAAGGTAGCTCAGCGCTGTGTTAAACAGTAAGAGGCCTTGAAACCAAAGAAAGGTACTTTTTTGAAAATACTTACAATTAATGGTGGAGTGGATGTTGGCAATCTTCCAGTGATACACCCTGCAAGTAAGGCTCAATCTCGATTGCCAGGAAATTGATTCCAACACCTGAAAAACAGAGACAAACCATACATTCTAGTAACTAGTCAAAGCTACACAAACCATCTGGTTCTGCTATGCTTTAACTCAATGTTGAAGGCCTCACTTGACCAAAATGGTAAGTCATTAAAAAAATCGCCATGAAAGATTCAATCACTATTACTATTATTACTCAAGTAACTCATGCCATTAGTGATGACAATATGAAGATCTACGGCTACTCTCTTATTGAGTCGATCAACCACCTAAAATACGGTATTACCTTGTACGTAATGATCTAACCGCTACCTTAGATGTCCGAAGCAGAGCTGAAAGTGCGAATCTATGGTTAACCATCTCGATCTACGGAGAACTTATCATAACAAACTTTTAAAAACCTCCAACTTCACCCTTTGAACCTCCACCTCAATACAAACATCAAGCAATATACTTGGGTGATTTCAACTGTCACCATACAAACTGGGACTACTCCAGAAACAAATATAACGGGGAAGCCCTTCATGATTGGTCAACTACAATCAAGCTTAAACTGCTTTACGATCATATCGAACCAAAAACGTTTCATTCTGTTGCATGAAACACTTATACGAACCCAGATTTAATTTTCTTCACACATGACACCAATAGCTCCTTGTCTTACCATGTACACAACGTCTTGGGGAATTTTCCGAATTCTCAGCACCAACCCACAATCATCTATCACCCTGCCCCGAGAGAACAAACTCCAACACCACCACTACCCAGGTGGAACCCCAACAAAGCTGACAGAGAGGGGTTTCGAGCTGCAACTAGAAACATGTATGACGATATTCCTTCTCCGGAGTGTAACATTAACTTGTCCTTTGATGCTTTTCAAAAGAAACTCTTGAAATCTGCAAAAGATACGATCTCAAGAGGCTGTAGGAAAAGCAACATTCCTAAATGGGAAGGCAGGTGCAATTAATTTACTTCCCAAGTCGAAATAAGTTATAACCGTCGTCGTATAGACCAACCCAGAAGGAAGGACCTTCCTACGGAGGGTCCTGGAGGGGCGATCCGTATGTCTTGCATTTTATGGTGTCTTGCACGCTTTCTGTCCCTCTTTTTCTTGATCTGCTCCTTCCGTTCGGGNATGACACCAATAGCTCCTTGTCTTACCATGTACACAACGTCTTGGGGAATTTTCCGAATCCTCAGCACCAACCCACAATCATCTATCACCCTGCCCCGAGAGAACAAACTCCAACACCACCACTACCCAGGTGGAACCCCAACAAAGCTGACAGAGAGGGGTTTCGAGCTGCAACTAGAAACATGTATGACGATATTCCTTCTCCGGAGTGTAACATTAACTTGTCCTTTGATGCTTTTCAAAAGAAACTCTTGAAATCTGCAAAAGATACGATCTCAAGAGGCTGTAGGAAAAGCTACATTCTTAAATGGGAAGCCAGGTGCAATTAATTTACTTCCCAAGTCAAAATAAGTTATAACCGTCGTCGTATAGACCATCTAAATACTAAACGAAAAGAACAATGAATTTCTACTATTGAAAGTATCGATACGAAACGGTTCAGTGGGAGAACATGGTCAGCAATCAACGAACTCACTGGTCGCAAGAATTTTTGCTTGATTCCAAATTCAATGTGCCCCAATGTAGTCGTGTCATGTCTGCTAAACCACAGAAACGTACTTAATCCGAATCGTCAATTTACGACAGAAGTCAATCGACAACTGAAAGAAAAATGAAATGTATCATCTGCTGAATTTAACTCATGTGATGGCTTTACTAACGATGAAGTGATGGCTGCAATCAAATTCCTGGTGACAGGGGATATCGAATGCTCGTTTGACAAGAAGCTGAAAGCAGGCGTCGTGTTTATCGACCTCTTTACTGCACATGTGACTGTATGGAACCGAGGGCTTATACTCAAGCTGTTAAGGACTTTGCCAAGCAAGGAAATGGTTCGTGTTATTGTGTCTATGATATCGCAACGACGCTTTCATGTACACATCGGGGGAAAGAAGTGACGTTGTATAACCTTGCTTAAAGGTATACCAAAAAGTTCCGTCACTAGGCCTCTTCCTTTCAACCATTACACATATGACATTCGCCTACTACCGGTAATAAATACATCTATGCTGACGATATAGTCCTTAAGACCTGTCATAAGAACTTTGTTGAAATCTAAAGAGTGTTAGCAAAAGACCTTTGGACATTCTTTGGACTTATTTTACCGACTGGAGACTCAGAATTAACAAGACAAAAACTGTTTCGAGTCTATTCTCCTTGCTAATCTTAAAGCCGATTAAAAAACTTAGCACTCAAACTTTCGGAGAAAGGCCACATTTTGAAAGCATACCAAAGTATTTAGGTGTTACCCTTAATCTCACCTTATCATACAAACAACACCTGACAGACGTTTCCTCTAAATTAACCAAGGGATACAATTTACTCAGCAGTCTCGCTGGTAATCGATGGTGTAGAGATTTCATAACCCTGAGATCATCTGCATTAGCCCTGTGATACTCGGCCGCAGAATACTGTTCTCCAGTTTGGAACCAAATCCACTACTTCAATAAAGTTGAAGTAGCCTTTAATGAGTGTACGAGATTTGTGAGTTGTTACATAAAATCTACACCAACTATTATCGTTCCAATTCTTTATGGAATTGAACCTGCGGCTATTGGGAGGAACAAAAACGTTTTAAATCTGCATAACCGTGTTATTTCGGTGGAGGGTTACATTCTCCATAAATTAATCACGCCTTTGTTAACCAACAACAGAATGAAGAGTTGAGTCCCGTTATTGAGACGGGTGATTCACTCATTTGCTTCTAATACAAATGATTCAATACCTAACTCGTGGGCTAACAAGATTTGGAAACCGTGATGACAGAATTCGTACTACCGACTTTGTTAGTATATTCCTGAACCTTCAGGTAAATTCCCTGGTCATGATCTCAAGCCATGGGATTGGGTGCTGTTAAATCGAATCTGTTCTGGACATGGTCGTTATGCTAGATTTATGCATCGAATCGGTCTAAGCGACAATCTGAATTGTATATGTGGGGAAATTCAGGCTCATCATGTTTTGACTTGCCGAAGGGTTGGTATCCGAGGTGACATCAGAAGTGTTGACGAAGACTTTCGAATGTGAATTGGGGATAATGTTTCAAATATCTGGTTTATTTATTAATCATACGCATATGTATACAATTAATGATTAAGCAAAATTGACGCAATAAGCTTGTGTAAAAGGTTGTTGAGGTAATTTGGTGATATCATTGAGGAGTACACAGTGAAGAATATAATTTGTGTCAAGTTCGTTTCTGTGAGCATTTTTTGCTAAAATGGCTTGTTTTAATCTTTTAGTAATTTTATCTCTGGTAGAGAAGGGGTAGTCCTTCAAATTTAATCGTATTATCCACGATAAATACAATATAATAAAATAAAGAAAAAGAGGTGTAGAAGACATACAGCACCCCCTAACAACATTGGCATAGTACTCTCAAGTCAACTGTCGCTACCGAGAAGAAGCCCTTGTCATGGTTGTGGCACATTTGACCATACAGCTTTCTAAAGGTCCAACAGTCTATAATAAAATAGGAAGGCTAAGATCCTTCTTTGACAGTAGGGTAAGAAATGGTGTGAAAGACACACCAGGAAAGCAAGTTGTTTATAAATACCGTTAGGAGCAAGCAAGCGTTTCCGATCAACTTACTGTTTTATCGATTTTTCATGTGTGACAGTAGTTTTGATGCATTGTTATATATAAGCTTTTGATTATATGGATTAGGAGTTACCTCTGTCACCTGATCTCTAAACCTATTTTTCGATAATACATTAAACATAGAATGTAAGAAATTGGCCATCACTTTATGGGATAACTACAGGACTTTTTAAAGTTAGGAAATTGTACATAGTAAGTAAGCAAAACTTATTTTCTGAATTTTGAATTCAAAACGATTTAGTGATATGAATGTATTCAGCAGATCTAACCGAACTGATTATGAGTGTTATTGAAAACTTTTTTTTTTGCTTTTTCTAGTTTTAACGTCATTTTCCCCCAGCTCAGACGGTGCCCTTCAGAGGGGCTTTGATTTGGCAGTCAGGAACTTCTTGACCCGTTGCTTTTTCTGTCGCCAACCAATGGCTATTTTTTTTCTTTGCAAAGTTCAAAATTCTCCTCGACAGCTCGGGGAATCGAACCCGGAACTCTTGGTTACTCTGCAGTTGCACTAACCATTAAGCCATGGCTCCTCTGTTATTGAAAACTGTATATATACTTAAAGGTTGGTGGTAAATTAAATTTTAAATTACCACCCTTGAATTAATTGAACCTCTGAAGCAGTTATTTACAAAAAATTTTAGATTCCAATAAAGAGGCAAAAATTCAAAAATACACTGTGGCACGTGAAGAGTTAGAGAATAAAGAACTCAGTCAAAGAATCTCCTTTAGGCACATTGCCATGTTCTTTTATCTTGGTTTAGTTTATTTTTGGGTTTTAGGCCATGACCTCTTATCCATCAGGTGTAAGCTTAAAACATTTTTGTTTATTGAACTAAATGTCAGGAGTGGGAGATTATGCTTTACGTCTCAAAAGAAAAAATTGGAAACCATTTAGAAGTCTGAGCCCAACAAAAAGGCTTTTCCGCTTTTAGCTTTAGGACACCTCCAGAATTGTGACTGGGAGCTGTCAAAACGTAGAAATTTGATTCTTCACCTTCATTCATTAGCCTGAAAACCTTTTTTATAAATAAAAAATCAGAAAAGAACTTTAAATAAGCTAAGCCAGGAATGCAGCTGGTTGAAATGACTAGAGAGGGTTTGCCCAGATGAAGAAAAATTTTTTTCTTACTTCACTTCTCCCACTTTTATTTTTAATCTTAACATTTTTCTTTAGTTCTCTCTTAGATAAAGTATATTTTGCCTTGCTAAAGTATATCACAATCACCAGATTCTTTATCAATATATAAGAGAAAATTAAAAATTCTCGGACACTTTTGCTGAAAGAATTTACTACCAAGACAACCCAGTTCAGTAATAAGAAGAATAAAGTCTAACAAAAGCATACCTTCTGGTTTATGTTTCTCTTTACAGCCTAGAATCAGACTTATTGTTATATAAGTATTAGCATTTTCACTTTCAACTTTTTGCAATTTGATGATCATTACCCTCATGAAATTGGAGAACTTCGCTACATACTGTGAGGTAGTGACAAGAAAATGACAAAATACACTGCAGGGTTTTTTTTATCGTCACACCTTGGGAATATTGACATGTCCTTGACATTTGACATCTGAAATTCTCGCTGAACAGAGAAAAGTTTAAGTTATTCTAAATTAAAAGCCTTCTGAAAACTCTTTACAATTTGGCTATGTGTGTTCAAAATGACTAAATTCTGGAAAATAGAAAATTGTCACCCGAGTATAAGTTCCTATCATCAGTAAAATAGGAAATTTCCTGCAATGAGCTCCCTCTGTGACTAGAAGTAATTAGACCAGTGATTCATTTTTACAACTGAACGTCATTTTGTTATATACTTCTGCTTTTGTTTCCTCTGTGAAAATACCTTGATCCTAAATTGTTAAACACCTCCTCTTTTGAATTCATTTGGTTAAAATTTAATAAAGATCTTTCTCAAATAATTGCTTACCTTCAATAATGTTATCCCTCAAGGGCCTGATTAACCATTTGGCTAATAAAGCTCTCTGGCTTTCGGTCCTTATACATTTCATCCCCTGGATATGGTAAATGTTGCATCAACTTTTTAAAGTAAATGTGAATAAACTCCAGCAATAAACAGAGGCGAGGTAGGCAGAATGAAAATAAGGTCTTCCTAATCTGTATTATGCTACCCCTGCCACCATTTCTCTAGATTAACGTCCCGCCTGTTTGTTTTGTTCTTTCTTGTTTCTGTTTACTCTTATTTTTTAACTATTTCGGATAACATCATGTATTAGGTTTTTAACATTTACCTTTGTAAATTTGTATTTTTTTGTTAGTGGCGAATAAATGCATACATACATACAGAATTGTGGCATAACAAAATTACTACCATTCAAATATTTTATAATTTTAGGTATCAAGAGCATTTCTATCACCAAGGATACCACAGTCAGCGTCTAAGAACTTCAGAGAACCTTTCTTTTTAAATATTTTCCTTTCAAAAAGCATACCAAAACTTAAAGTTAGATCAGAAAGCTATTGACAGTTGGATATTCAGAGTCAGCACCTATAAGTAATCAGCCTAACAGTATCGTTAATACGACTACCGTCGTAACCATTAAATGGGTGCAGGTGGCACCCTAAATACGGTAACACGATGAGTATTTTCCACCAAATTCAGATATTCGACTTTTGGAATTCTAGAGCAAAATAAATGTGACAGAAATAAGTTAACAGAGAATTATTTTTTTTTGCTAATTAGTAACCAAATGCAACAAACTGATCGTAAAAGGACCTGGATAAATGGGGGTTTTGTGGAGAAATGGGGGTTTTGTAGAGAAATGGGGGTTTTGTGAAGAAATGGGGATTTTGTGGAGAAATGGGGGTTTTGTGAAGAAATGGGGATTTTGTGGAGAAATGGGGATTTTGTGGAGAAGATTATAACGTGAGTGAAGAATGTGTTTTAATGGGTATGATGGTCACATGTTCTTACAAAATAGGCTATTGTTGTTTTTTCAAACAGGATACCTTAATAACCATATCTTTCACTTTAACAATTATTTTAACAAGGACAAAATTATGAAATGTAGTATATCACTTCTGTGATTGACAGTCTTAAACAATTGAAAATAAAATTGGTACTTTGATTTAATATAGGCGTTGTAAAAACATTTTACCTGGAACATTGCTTTTGGTATTCTGAAATAATTTCTTCTCTGTAACCCAGATTCTATTTTCTAACCTTTCAAGTAATCATATTTTATCGGTTATAAACTAACATATCAAGTACCAGTACTAGGACTTTTATAAATATAAAGTAACGTCCATTTCATTAATTTCTAAATTACTTACATAATTAATTAATGACTATTAAAATCTGACTGCAGGAAATGTCCTTTCAGTATCAAAATGGTATTAATCCTTAGATGAGTTCTATTTGTTTGTGTTAAAAAAATAGATATTGAAATAAATCAAGATGTTCTCCTCTCCCCCACTCCAAATTTATGGAATTACTGAACAAGTTTATCATTTAATATACACTTGTTGTGTGTGGTTATGACACTTAAAAAACACCTTTTTGATTGTTCTTGAATTTTCATTGGAGTAGTTTGAGCATTGGTATATTAAACACTATAGCCACAACGAGTTNCTGTGAAATTGTATTGCTTCCATATAGAACTACGTAATATTTAATAAATAACATAATATTACACGACTTTGTAAACTGAAATGCTTACTTTATTGCATGTTGTAACCTCTAAGTCATTTGGTGTAGTAGCTACTGAAGATGACTAATAGGAACTGGTAACGAATTTCTACAAATAAAATGCTAGCACATGTTGTTTCATTGATTTTTGTTTAATATATATTGCTGCCAAAAACTGCCAATATTAACAGTATTGTTTTCGTAATGGTTGAAAGCTAGGCAGAGGGATAATTTATTGTGACAAACAATTGTAAGAAGAAATAGGGTATCTGAACTATTCAGTTTTTAAGCAAGGAACTACACCCAATCATATTTTAGCTTGTGGCATCTTTGATAATAGCGGCCATCTTCGAACTGTAGGTGAAGTTTTTAGAGCCTGGCTCATTCCTATCCTACTCTGAATTTTTAATAATACATATACATACATATATATATATATCTATATATATATATATATATATATATATCTATATAAAAACTCACCAACAACTGAATAATTACATAAATAGCGAACCAACAGAAAACTAATAGAAAGCCGAATAGAAAAATTTGTTTAAAAAAATCATCGATCTCATGTCAAGTCATGAATGTAAAGAAAGCCCTTCCTGGTATTTAGGTTTTTGACGTTAGCATAGTATTACCGTGGTGTATAATCTAAGGTGTCCAAACATCATTGCATTTGCTTCTCTGGAACAAAATGTCTTCCCTGGAGTCTTCATTTGTGTTTTGACTTGCTAACATGACATGTGGTCATAGAAAAGACAAGGTGATACGAAACAAAGATGCTCTTGCTATAGAAACTAATCTGCTTGAAAGCAGGTGTTTATCGAATCGCCCATGTGCAATCTGGCAACACACACTGTGAAGGCCTTTAATTACAAAAGTGAACAACAGGAGTGTCAAAGTAGTGCTCAAGCATTTCCACAGACATTGAACTGGTATAAATAAAACGGTCCATTACATTTGACCTTGCTCCATTTTTACTATTATTGTTAAGAGCGTTCCTGTTGTCTTGCACAAAGTCAAACAGATTTTTATAGTAAAAAACCACAGATGGCTGGGGCCACTAAATGAAACAGAGTGAAATAAGAAAAAAATAGTAGCCCAAAGGATAGGAGTTGATCTTATACTAAAGGACATTCAGGGTGTATGATAAAGGAAAGCAAACATAAGCAGGAAGCCCCCACAAGCCAGGCGTCTGAGGAAAAACAACAGCATTCATAGAAAGATCTCTTAGAACGAGAGCGACAACTGAATTTGAAATTAGAAAGAAAGCGAAGGAGTAGGCAGCAGCTTTATAAGTATCAGTATTAATTTTAATTCTTGTAATTTTTGAGATTAGAATTAATCCTAATTACAAAACGCAAGGGAAACAACTGAAAAAGTGACATCTCTAGACACTTTCTGACCCCCATCCTTTATAAAAGATAAACCTTAATGCTTTCTTTTATGTATTCTTTTTACATAAAGCTTTCAAAGTGCCATCTAGGGAATTGCAAGGAGTTTCTCTTACCTAATTGCTAAAACAATGTCAGATGATGTTCCTGCAAGCAACTCTTCGTAATCTTCCCTGGGTGCTTGTACGTTTTCATGCGATTAAGACATTTGGAGACCAAAACATACCAGCCGAGTCTGGATACAATTCATCTACTGGTGATTCTCCATTACGGCTCACTACAATTGAGTATAACCCAGTAATTTTACAACCATCACCGACTACGACACCACACAGGAGTGTTCACCGAACTCAGGGATTGCAACATGAGTGATTGGGCAGAAATATGTTATAAACTTATTTGATCTTGGAGCTTGCATTAGAGCATACTCCCTGGTCTGGAGTGCTGAAAAATGGTACCAAGATCATATAATCCTCATACTTCATTGCGCCACACTTGTGCCTAACTTAAAATTATTGGGGGAAAAATGGGATAGAGTGGTGTTGCTGGATCCCATATTGAAGACAGACTGATATAGACAAGATCATTGACTGGTGAGTTCAAGAGAAAAAACTATACAAGGGCGATGAATTACCACAAGATTCTGCTGGAGCCTCTTAAGCGCTTGCGTTTTAACAGATGGCAATTAGAGAAAAAGATGAGTTATTCGCTTCTTACTACAAGACTCAAAAGACCAACTCCAGAAACTGTGCCTCGAAACAATAAAAAAGCCAAGCTGTAGTTGTAAGTGTAAAATGAAAGAAATCCCAAAAATATCCATCTTTACTGGATCTTTTCGGATGATCGAGCACATTAAAAGAAACTAAATATATGAGTATCACTTTTATTTCGATTACTAACATAATCATCTTCAGAGTGTAAAATGAACAAGAAAACAGTTTGTCGTAGGATATATGCGTTAGTAAAATGGTACATGGTAGCAATGACTCAAATTATATTAAGAACAAATCCTATGTCCTTATGAACATCTGGGAAATAAAACTAAGAACGTAGAGTAAAATCAGAAACTGTAGAACAATAGAAAATAAAACAAATAAATCTGTAAAAGAAAACCTAAAATAATTGTAGGTTCTTTAAAGCCTTCAAATCATTGTTTAATCAAGAACATTGTTTCTTAATGGCGAAAGCCTCCTTAAAAAGAAGAAGATCCTAACAAAAAAATGGCTGTCAATGACTTTTACATTGTTTTTCGCGACGTTGATTGTGATTGAGAGTATGTTTATTGCTTCTTCAGGAATTTCGATGGAGAGCAGGCTTAAAACATGCTGTACTCCACCACAGAAGTCAATATGCTGTATGATTGAGCTATCCTTATCATTCCAAGCGTGTTCCTCTATTCTCTCGTGTACTGTTCTCTCTGTTTTCCAATGTATTTTGCTGAGGATTCAGCAAAATACAGCAAAATTCGCATACTGGGTCTTCCATTGATGGAACCCCTGGTAAACAGTGGGCCCATTTTTGTCTTTCACAGATATCCATCTATGAAAGACCCGAACGGAAGGAGCAGATCAAGAAAAAGTGGGACAGAAAGCGTGCAAGACACCATAAAATGTAAAACATACGGATCGCCCCTCCAGGACCCTCCATGGGAAGGTCCTTCCTCTTGGATTGGTCATCAGCCAAAGCTCAAGCACCTAAAGACCACCTGTTCTGTGTGGTTGGCTTTCGTATATAAATTCGTATACTACGAACAATTTATTTGCGATTGGCGTTCTATTCTTGTTGTTAGTAAAAAGGGACAGTTTGTTTGTATCATGGAGAATTCGAAACTTGATGGCGTGTTTCTTTTTACAATATCATTTAACCTTTCTGATACATGAAGTTGTTAATTGGTCACCTTTTGTTCCAAGGCAGGGTGTGCTGAACCATATGGTTATTTCATCTTGTTGTGATGGGTTTTCGCGTTTTGTGGTTTGTTTGTTTGTGGTGTTGTTAATGATTTATTGAGGATATGTTTTGGAAAGCTCTTCTAACGAGCAAGTTTTTTTAATGTTTTTAATTTCGAGTTCGAAATGGTTGTTAGAGCAGAGTTTTTGGGCACGTGTAACCAAGCTGGCGATCCATGTTTTGCAGAAATTCCAAGGCGTGAAACTGCTAAAATTTACCTAGAGGTTATAACATGCAATGAAGTAAGCATTTCAGTTTACCAAGTCATGTAATATTATGTTATTTATTAAATATTACGTAGTTATATACGGAAGGAAAACAATTTCACGTTATACTGTATGTTATTATTGTGCAAACAAATCTGTGCAGCAATTGGTATGGAAAGATGACATTGGAAAAAAAAATCAAAGGGAGGATATATAAGTATTAAGAAAATTAGGTGTCAAAGATATGCAGGGCAAAAACTGGATCGAAAACAATGCCTGTGACCTGAAAAGCCCAATCATTACCACTTGAGCTATTCGTGTTAAGTTCGTGACTTTCATTTTAGTTACCCAATCTTCCACTTCCTTAGGTTATCAAGTTGTGAAAGAAACATAATGTTTTAGCAAGTTTTCTATACAGGATCCTTTCATTTGCTTAGGCCTATATGACGTCACATGATAGCCTCCATTTTCTGGATCCTTGTTGACAGTCCTTTGCCAAATTATCTTTGGTCTTCCTTATTTTCTTTTTCCTTTCAGGTTTACATTTAACAATAAAAAAATAAAGAAAGAAAATCTATCACTCACAAAAAGTGACCTTAATTCCATAAGTGCAAGCATCCTCTTTCTCTTCAACTCTAAAAAAAATTTCGTAACAAATAAGCCCTATACTTAAATCCATTTTAAGTTCTAAACGCTCCTGACATGTAGGTTATTATGACTGAAAGCAAATAATTACCACTGTATTTTTCTTAATTCACTAATTATCATATTGAGTGTTTCCAAATTTGTGCTGTTATTGTCTGTTTTTAACAAGGCTGTCAAGCTAGTTGTTTAGCTATCAAATCGTTTAGCAGATAAATCATAGTACACAATACATTAATTAAATTTCTTTTAAAGTGATGACAGTATTGAGCAAGAACCTATTAATCAAAATAAAGAAAATGTCACTGACCTGCCTGCAGTTATATTGACATTGAGCAATAGATGAAACAAAACTGCTAACTGATCTACAAATTAACCCATCCCTGCTGCATTAAACCAATAACAATCTGTGCAAGTCAGAAACAAACGACCAAACTCAGAGCCCAACCTGCTTGTGTACTATGTCTGAGAGATTAAGTTCAACTTTTCGAAAAAAAAAATAAAAAAAGGAAGCTGTATTATACGTAGTAAGCAGAAGTCTTCAGCGAAATACTATTTGAAATCTGTTTCTTTAGATATGGTCACTTCTACAAATTGTATAACATATTTTATCTTCAGATGATTGAAGCTATTAGCTAGGCTTCTATTCAGTGCACTTTTTAAATTGTTTAACTTTCAAAGAAAAAAAGGTTCCAGTGTAAATGAGTCCAAAAAAGAACAAGAAGGGGCATATAACATAGCATAAAACATAGATAACCACCTTCATAGAGTGATAATCCCAAAATTTGTTTTTTCATTTTTTTTAAAACAACTTGTTGGAGGTCTCTTGTGTCCATGCAGTAAATCGTGTCATGCTTTGATTGCTATCAAATGCGTTGCACCTGATTGATTACAATGTCATTGTACCCCCCCTGACATCTGTATAACAGTCATAACTTTATTTGTAGTTTGTTAGTTGTGAGTTTCTTGCGTTTTACTGAAGATACCAGAGTCGAGTCTCATATTATAGTCGTGTTCAATAATCATGGATTTATCATTGGGTATAATCTGACTGTTGCGGCGGGCATAACACAACTCACGCGATACACTTAGCTAAGCTAAGGACTGGCAACGTAGAACCACCATAATAAATTAGCCCTCCGCTTCATATTTAACTCCTATTTTACTCATTTTCTTAAAAGTGGCATAACTCACATTTGATAATGTCAAAATTTGTTTTTAGTTGTAAAACAGTGAAATTGATTTAATTCATCTCTCATTGCGCCCACACTATATAGAATACTAATACTCATTAATATCCAACTGTCTTGAACAGATGTTGGAAATCATGGACTTCTACTCAAATTTGTTTTCAAACTTTTGAATGAAAGTTCCTCACTGTCTACTCCTCCTCCTTGTGCAATTGATCTTATCTGTGATAGACAAGTATTCTGAACTCTTGTGATCACAGGTGTGTCCTAAGAATTGTAATTAGGTCTGTCTTACTGTTTATTTAATGATGTTTTTAGATTAGCCTCCTTCAACATGTCTGATTCTTTCTCTTTACATGAGTTTCTAAACATTCTTCTAATGAAGCACACCTACCTTTTCTCTCCATTTCTTTGTTTATTGTTTAGCATTCACATCCGTAAAATACCACTGATCATTAGTGTTTTCAAGAACCTGATTTCGGTATTCAAGATGTATTTCTATAATTTCTTGTTGCTTGCATTTTTTGTCAAGTATTGCATCCTTCTGAATTACGAACCAAATATGCCTCGATAGTTTCTTTGGGACGTAATCAACATTTACAGGAATCATCTTTTCTGGTAATATTGCTTTACCACAAAAAGCAAACAGCAAACCTCTCGTAGATGTTATTTAATTTACACCTAAAAGATATTTCTTATCAAATATATGGATTCCAACTGAAAACATTGCTATAGACATGGAAACCTTCTGAGACTGTTCTAAAGCTAAAGCAATAAGTCACCGCCATATATAATCAACAGCCTTTCAGGAAAGATGAAATTGCAATGAAATTTCTGTCTGAGATGTAATTTATCCGATTTTGAATTCAGATTTATTCCAAACATCGTATGGAAAGAGGGAAAATGTACGCAAATTGTTTGGGAAAACATGCCTTTGGAAAATTCTTAGCCGGTAAAGGACAGTACCTAGAATGTCTTTTGTAAGCAAGCTAACTCTGTTATGTTAAAGCATGTGTCATCTGGTGTTTTATGTTGTTTCTGAGAAAGAAGCAACAAAAAAGCAGAAAGAATGTTTACGAAAATGAAAGGAAGTCCGAATATCATAATGTTAAAGATCCAGGTAGACGGACCAAAAAACAAAATTATATTACATTTATAAATATTATATATATACATATTATATATACATAATATATATACATATTATATATAATATATATACACATAGTATATATACATATATATCACTTATATTTTGCTTCACAACAAAAGCATCTTCAGAGTGTGATGGTAAAAACTGCTTGTAATGAATATATAGCCAGAAAAAAATATAATTAAAAAAAAAAAATTTCTCAAAACAATCGGAGATTCCGAGATCCTTTTAGACCTGAGTTGATAATAGGCCTATTGTTCTTAATGGCTAAAGCTTCTTTTACCAAGAGAATAGACCAACTGTTGCTTTTACCAATGACGTGTAAATTTCTTTGAACAAGGTTGACTCAAGCATTACATAATTTATTGGTATTCAAAGGTTGCATGTCGTCAAACATCATTACCGAAATTAGAAAAACGAGCGCTTTCACAATCACCCATGTGTGAGAAAATTACCTTATTTTTGTCAAAAGCTTGTTCCTTTGAACGTGCAAACAATGTCCGTTCAGTTTTACCCATGTAGGACGATGAACAGCCAGGACATTTTAATTCATAAACAACAAAAGAGTTATTCAATAACGGCGTGCGGTCTTTAGTATTGCAAAAATAACTCTCTTCTATATCGATGTCAAGAAAATGAGGTGTTTCGTTGAGGAATTCTTTAACCGTAAATTTCAGGTTTTTGTCAAAGCTTTCTAACGCAACATTTTCTAGTTTTAACAGAATCAACTTATCATACACATAGCGGTTATAAACATTATGCTTCTATCTGCCATACGTGGATGAACCATCAGTTCTTCGAGTTCGGTCATGATTATGTTCGCAAGAGCTGGACCTATCGATGATCCCATGCTTACTCCGTAAGCATGATCATAGATTGTATTGTTACAGCTGAATGCGATGTTCGTACATGTGTCTCGTATCACTTTCTTTAACACTTTCTCTTTGAAAGTCGTGTTGATATGTTTTTCTTAAAAAACTCGTTTCGCAATGATGTCTAGAGTTTGTTTGAGAGGTACATTGGTAAATAATGATTCCACATCGAAGGAAACAAACCGGTAACTATTTTTCAACAACTCGGTTGGTATATTCTGGATTTTGTTAACAATAGCTTTTCACACTTCCCTATATCATTAATGACATATAAAAAAGATTGTAACTACTGTTGTTGTAAATAACATTGGATTGGAAAATCGAGTTTTTCCTTTCCATGTCTTTCCATGTCTATCACATTCTGGGTTCTGATTAATTTGTATAATTGTTTTCAAAATTTGAGCCCTATAGTTAAACTGATGTGCGGCTTAAACTGTACTTTCTAAATTAAGCACGCTGTTTATTTTCCTGCAAAGAGGTGATTATATTCCCTCGCTTGTTTCCCTCCTATATTCCCCATTGACCAGTAATATCTTCTGCACTTTGATCTCCAACCTTAGTAATGGCGTTGCCCATTATTATTTAAATATCTTGGGATTTTAAGTACTTTTTCTCGGTCGACCTCTTCATAGAATTTTTCTACTTTTTTATCCTCGCTATCTTATGTTGGAGCATATTATTTGACAATATCTAACTCTAAAAGTTTAGCTTCAACTTTGGCAACAATTAATCTATCTGATATTACACATCAAACTGAGAGACACCTCTCCATTCCCCTTTTGAACTCAATAATAGTTTCTCTTTCTTCTTTATCTTCACCTGAATATATATTATGTCCTGCCTATTCTTTTAAACCCTGGACTAGCCAGCCTTACTTTTGCGAGTCCTAGAATTATGACTTTTGTAAAATGGTTGTACACGGACAATTTATTGATTTGTATTTGACAATGCTACTGAATAGATCTGATATCAAAAGGAAACTGTGAACGTAGGCAACTTCTTGTCTTAAAGAGTACTTGATCATTCATGTTTTATTATGTTCATGAGAGCTGAAACATACTCTCAATATAGCGATCGTACAAATGTCATTTTTGCAGGTGAACTTTAATATTCCCATCCATATTCACAACAAACGTTAAATTGTATTCTTTGGCGGTCAAAATGAAATACATTTGTACAGACCTGCATAAATAAAATATATTGTATTCTCCCCTTTTACTGCCAAGGTCGATAAATAGGACTTGAATAGGAAATTAATTGAGCGTAAAAACTCGAACGAGCGCCGACATTTTGTAATCAAACTGTATACCTATGAATATACAAGTACATTAGAAAAATGTGTGAATACGACATACTTATAGCATACAGGGGTTGTTTATTTAATCCAATTTTCTAAGAGGGTAGGACTGATAGAAAAATATAGGATGTTACTGCAAAGTAAATAATATTATTTGAAGAGGCCCATGTAGGACTAGGTGAGTATTACTTTTCAAATTGAAAAAGACTGGGTAGACGCTTGTAGGGATGTAAGCGTTTATTGGGTGGATTACGATAATAAAATATTAATACAATGAAATATTGTCCCTAAAAACTTAACAAAAATTCACTTTTTTTGATAAAATTTTCTATTATTTGCGCCTTTACCCTTTCCTATTTGACATACAACTGCTTGGAAAAATGTTTTTCTCACTTCACCTTAATATTCCTGATGTATTAGATCACAAAATGAGCAGTGCAACAACTTCAAATTACAAACAGATCAAAAGAGATTAAAGTATAAAGAATTAGGGAGCCACTGCAGACTGATTAGATGTGTTATATAGGTTAGAAACATAAAATTTAAAGCTGGAAACAAAAAGAGATTAAAAAGTCTTCGAAGTAAGGTTTTAAATGTAAATGCTTTCGTGGATTTTTTTTCTGTTATTTCTTCATACTACAATACACTTAGTGACTTTATGTCATGTATGGTTCTCAACCATTAAAAGTTGCTTAACGCTAGCTGGAGAAAGAAAGGAACAATTGGCTTAATTATAGCAATGATGAAAGAGGGAAAGAAGTTGTTGGATATTATCAAGAGAAGAAAAGAGTATTGTTGTGAACACAAAATGAGATACTGCAAGCTGATCACAATGTTATAGGAAAGAAAGATCAAAGAAAAGAAGCAGAAGCAGTCAGTGAAGGACTTCGTTATACATGGTAATGATCATTTTCAAATAGAAAAGCAGCTTTACAGGAAAGGGAAAGATGCCACTGGACAATTCTTGACCTCTATCATGGAGATAAAAGCGGGAATGGCTTGACTCAAAAATGATGTCACCTACGTTTGTTATCATCGAACAACCCACAGCATTGCAAGAGTTATATTACCTTGAAATGGAATAGTATAAACAAGTGTAGAAAAGAAAATACATGGATATTAGTTCAGCGTTAAAAGCTAAACGGAAACAGCAAAGAAACATGGTCATAAATACTCTCAGTGATTTTTCACAACATGCCCAACCTGTTCAAAAAACCCCCAATAAATATGCTTTTTTTTGAAAAGTTAACTGGATTGGTAAAAAACTTCAAGAATATTTTATCATCATTCATTTTAATTGGGGCAAGATTCAAGTCTAAGAATGATGGAAGAGTAGCATTTCAGTATTTTAAGAAAGCAAAGGTGCACAGCGGCACATTGATTATTGCGACATTTCGAGGAAGCCTCCAAACAAAAGCGATATTTGACATCTGACAAGTCATCAGATGACGTGGATATGCGAAAAGGAAATATTGACACACACGAGGTGTTTTATCAATTGACCTGACTCTGGGCTATAAACGATGAAATAAAGGAATGTTATTAGCAAGTGACTATGGGATAGTTGGTTTTGGCCTGTCAATTTTGTTAACCAGATTTTTGGAGAGGATAAAGAAACCTCTAACCACAAATTATAATGGACTAATTTTCGTATTATTGAACAAAATTGTTCAAAGACAAATTTAGACATTTTGAATGATACGGTAGAACAAATTTAGGGGGAAGTGGAATTTATCAAAGAAAGCATTCCACTAACCACAAAGTAGGATTAGTAACAGTTTATTCAAGACAGTAACACAAAGTTATCAATACGAGACCAAATTAAGACAAGAAGGAAACAATGTTAAAATGCAGAAATTGATATATAATCAAGCCAACAATGTCACTCCATTAATTTTGCAATATATTTCGAAGTTAATACTTCATCTTCAGGCTACAAGGTAAAAATACAAAAACAGTAAAACTGCTGAATACAATATTTCTTATCTCTTGTCAACATCTCTCTGCAGTATACACAGTTCTAACGAAATCTAACACAGTGACTTCAAATCTAACAAAATCTAACACAGTGAATTCGAATCTTCAATCTTTTTGAATAAACTAGGATAATTGAGAAGCCTCCCTTGAGGGACCTTGTTGACAAGTTAAATTTTTATGACTAATTCGCGGCTTTTGTACTCATCCTTTGTATTCAATGTTGGTTTTATTTCCCGAATGAGTAATGCCTCTTATGTCATTAACTTGTATTCCGACTTAGTCGACTTTGCTATTATTTTTGCATGGTTGATTGATAGCTCCACGTTACACATTTTAAAATGCTGTCCCACGGCTTTATATTTATGCTCTTTTACACGGGTTAGCAGATGTCGGGTAGTTTGCCCCACATAACACGATAGGCATCGCGAACACGTAATTTTATATACTAAACCGCTTTGCATAGGTTTTTCCATGGGTACTTTTAATGATGGTAGAACTGTTTTTATTTTCTTAATCGTAGAGACAATTTTGCACGGTGCCTCAATGCGTTTCAACGAGCGTTCAAATTTCTCGGTCACCTTCCCTCGATATTGAAGTAACATAAGTTTTTTCTCTGTTTTATCATTNCCTCCCTTGAGGGACCTTGTTGACAAGTTAAATTTTTATGACTAATTCGCGGCTTTTGTACTCATCCTTTGTATTCAATGTTGGTTTTATTTCCCGAATGAGTAATGCCTCTTATGTCATTAACTTGTATTCCGACTTAGTCGACTTTGCTATTATTTTTGCATGGTTGATTGATAGCTCCACGTTACACATTTTAAAATGCTGTCCCACGGCTTTATATTTATGCTCTTTTACACGGGTTAGCAGATGTCGGGTAGTTTGCCCCACATAACACGATAGGCATCGCGAACACGTAATTTTATATACTAAACCGCTTTGCATAGGTTTTTCCATGGGTACTTTTAATGATGGTAGAACTGTTTTTATTTTCTTAATCGTAGAGACAATTTTGCACGGTGCCTCAATGCGTTTCAACGAGCGTTCAAATTTCTCGGTCACCTTCCCTCGATATTGAAGAAAAATAAGTTTTTTCTCTGTTTTATCATTATTACCTTTTTCTTCTGTCGGTGGTTTCGGTTGATAAATCTTGTCCAGAGTCTTCTCAATAATTTTGTAAAAACTATCTTACAAAAGAGAATATGAGAGTGATTTCTGTGTCACAGGTAAGGAGCCTAAAGTACCTGCCTACAGACAAAGAATAAAAAAGCTCCCAGTTGCAATAACACATTAGGCGATTTAGTCAAATATAGAGATAGCATCGGCTATATTGGGATGGTATTAAATACTGTTAATGAAGAAAAAGACATGAAACTTAGGCAAGTCACTGCAAATAGAAATGCTGAAGCAAAAAGTGATACGGGCTGCATTACTCTTTTGATTGACTAATCAACTTACTTCCAACATTTCAAAAAATACAGCCATATGTCTTCCTTCACTGCACCAACAGCAAAGATTGTTGAAACCTATCAACTTTGCAATGTATAGATAATTTAAACGTTAGACTTTATATATATTTGCTGGATGGATGTTGATCTAAGATGCCATGTACAACGTTTACGTTTCTAATAAATTTCAGTATATTGAAAAGCCCAGCTTTGCTGCGTATATTCAGGTGTGATACTGGTGGCCCTTAACATCACATTAGAACCGTACTTTACATTCTTGAATAGGTGATTAATAGTATTTACCTCCCTAATTGCACTGTCCCCGTAGCAGAGTAGTTAAAATACATGGGCTATAAATTGCAACTTCTCTTTTCACATTACTCCAAATCTCCAGATCTTAGTCTTTCTAATGAAAAAACCCACAAAAAACATAAGACGTTGCTCAACAACACATCAATGGCCTCAAAGAATGGTAACAACTTAGATGAAGCTTTTATAACAAACCTTAAATAACAAATAAAGGGATGGATTTAGTGATAAAGTATTAAATATTGATCTTGAAAACGAAATAAGGAAAGTCAACAATCAAAAATGAAAGAAATGTAGAAGTCGAACATGATCAATACTGAATATTGTCTATGCCTACAGAATTATGGTTGATAAATATTTATTTGGTGAATCTGATTGCAGCAACAACAATAATATTAAATAAAATAAAGGTATAAAAATGTATAGCTAAAAGATACGAAAAACGTTTTAATTTATCTAGTCAATGAATCAAAATATTTTTTTTACATAATTATTCAAAACATTAATCAAAAAATTTCTCTATCCTCCCTCCCTCCTTTCTTTCTTTTTTTCTTTCTTTCTTTCTTTCTTTCTTTCTTTCTCTCTTCATTCATTTGAAAATTGTTTATACAGGGTAAACATTTCAGTAATAAAAAAATGCTATTATCATGCATACTATCGTAAAAAGGCTGAAAAAAGACTAAGCAAAAAGAAAACACATAAAATATCATAGTACAAATTGGAGATTGAAACGAGAAAAGTAACAAAATAAACCTTAGCTGATAGGAAAGAAGTTAGCCCAGTTTGATTAAGACTTGAAACTGAAAATTAAAAAATTTGGTTTCAATATTTGACAGTTTAGCCTTTAAACTACCATTTGTAACCATGTTAACTGAGCTAACAAACCATGGCCTAAACCGGTGCCTACTAGTCCCATTGCTCTCTAATGGTACCACTATACGTTTGTTGTATAAACGGAATTAGCTACTGAGGCCCAACAACAGCTTTGTTTTAGGCAACATACACATATTTTGCTGTCACTTTGCACATAATGTGAACGAAGGTACTAAGGAATAGTCCTTCTACCCAGATGGAGTTGGTAATTCTAAGGAAAGAGTCTCTTTCATACAATTTTATCTTTGTTTTTCAGCAGGATGCTTAGTCCAACTATTGACACAAAAATATATTTAGCATATTGGCAATATCCATTGCTTAGGCTATCCACAGAAGTTACATAAGTTTGCAGTTAAGCCTCAGACACGTCAAATTTAATACCTAAGTTTACAAAATGCAATTTAGAATATGCACGTATCTATGGTTCCCTATAAAACTCTAGTATTATAGAGGACACCTTATAGAATATTTCCAATTTTTTGAATTCTTTTATGTATATTAAGTTTTCAAAACCTCAAATGCTGTAAAAGCAGCATGGACCCAGCAGCGAGTCTTTTTTATGATGCTCATTTCATTGGCATTATTAGATACCTAATTGACAGGGTGGCCGAAGTCGTTTGGTGTTTCAAGAACATACTATAACTAGGGTTGCCTATAAGATAGAAACAGAACTTCTTTATGCAAACATATTGCATTTAAACTATGTATAGAGAACTAATGAGTATACATCGTTTGTCTATATTCAATATGACTAAATATATGTGTTTATACATAGTTATTGGTTATTAAAATACTGCAAAGTGATTGGCTTGCTATACCTATAAAACGAATTGTATTAAAAAAGTATTTAAAGAAACACTTAAAACATTCATCTTTTTCTCTTTTGTGAACATCGAATGTGTTGGGGAAACACAATGATTTCTGAAACCCAGTCGTAGTTTAACCAAGTTTCGCCAAGACCAATGACGCCGTTGGTATGGTTCAGAGTCATCATTATTACTAACTTCTTATGGGATTCCTTAATGCTAACAATCTACATACAGTTGTTGGCAGTGATGAGGTCGCTAGTCTTTGGAGGTAAATGCGTCCCAATCAATTGAGAACAAGAGTGGAATTAATATCACCATGCGCTTACGGTATTGACCAGAAGGATTCTTAGATGAAACAAACTGGCAAAGTTTGGTTTAGGTTCCTGCTTTCTCACTATCACAAATCCTTAAAACCATTTGGACAGAAAAGGTTGATATTAATATGACTTCCCAGCAAAGAAGAAGAAGTAAAAGTTGTTCAGATTCAAAAAGTATAGTGTTCTGTATGAATGAAAGCCAGCAGTTCAAAATTGAAGAGAAAAGGTTGATATTAATGTGACTTCCTAACAAAGAAGAAGAAGTAAAAGTTGTTCACATGCAAAAAGCATAGTGTTCTGTATGAATGAAAGCCAGGATTTCAAAATTGGACAGAAAAGGTTGATATTAATGTGACTTCCTAGCAAAGAAGAAGAAGTAAAAGTTGTTCAGATGCAAAAAGCATAGTGTTCTGTATGAATGAAAGCCAGGATTTCAAAATTGGACAGAAAAGGCTGATATTAATATGACTTCCTAGCAAAGAAGAAGAAGTAAAAGTTGTTCAGATGCAAAAAGCATAGTGTTATGTATGAATGAAAGCCAGGATTT
>RDPX01000450.1:196625-209837 GCA_003991215.1 Morbakka virulenta | reverse complement strand
CAAAGAAGAAGAAGTAAAAGTTGTTCAGATGCAAAAAGCATAGTGTTCTGTATGAATGAAAGCCAGGATTTCAAAATTGGACAGAAAAGGTTGATATTAATATGACTTCCTAGCAAAGAAGAAGAAGTAAAAGTTGTTCAGATGCAAAAAGCATAGTTTTCTGTATGAATGAAAGCCAGGATTTCAAAATGGACAGAAAAGGTTGATATTAATGTGACTTCCTAGCAAAGAAGAAGAAGTAAAAGTTGTTCAGATGCAAAAAGCATAGTGTTCTGTATGAATGAAAGCCAGGATTTCAAAATTGGACAGAAAAGGCTGATATTAATATGACTTCCTAGCAAAGAAGAAGAAGTAAAAGTTGTTCAGATGCAAAAAGCATAGTGTTCTGTATGAATGAAAGCCAGGATTTCAAAATCTTGTGGTTTTCGAGGAAACACTACTAATGTAGTCACTCCAGACAATGACATCAATGACAGAATATTGACATTAATAATACCAGTAATGGGGGCTGAATAACAAGACAATTTAAATATAAATTGTTGGGATATTGATTAAATATGCATGATTATATGGACAGCATCCGTCAACTTAACTCTCTAAACTGTCAGAGTACTGTTTTATACAGACCGCCCATGACTTGGTGTTTGTACTTGCTAAATCAGTAATGAACTCTATTAGCTTTAATGACCAGTGGAAGAACAAGGAAGAGAGAGACAATCCCTTTTTTGGAATTGATAATAGTTTAAACCAATAAATCATTCATACAATCCTTTTCAATCATTAAAAAAATAAACCTCCTTTTTTTCTCAGGTCATAGCAGTCGCCACAGGAGAAAATCCTGGAAAATTTATTTATTAACAAAGACAGTCATAAAATAGGAAAGATAGATTCTGTTTTGAAATAGGGAAAGGGTTTGTATTTTCTAGATAATTAGAGTAATGCCCTACACTTTTCTGATGGCACGTGTTAGTATTTCTCTGTAAAATACATTGGTTTCTTTTTTCTTCATACTGTGTACTAGAGAGAAGAAGTTGAAGGAAGAACTCGGAATGGGTGGGAACTTCAGGGTTACATCTCTATCCAGAGATTAAAGCAGAATATTATGAAAAGACCATTTTTATGTTTTTAACTTTTCAAATTTCAGATTTTCATTCTGATCATGGACTAGAGGCAAGAAATTGAGTCAAGAACTTGATTTTTTATACAATAAGATTGTACGTAGTAATCCGGAATTTTTAATTAATGAAAACATCAAAACTCACTTTTTTTCTACACGTTTTAGCAGTTCCTTTTAACTCTAATTTTCACGAAATTCACTTTCATTTTGTAGTGTTGCAGTATTAATATGATATTAATTGACAAGTTTATCTCAATTTTAATGAATTAACAAATCATTTGTATTAACTGCATTATATGGTAAACAATTTTTTCTTTAAGCTGTCTATTGAAATATCGAAAATTATAGATCAAAACAAAATCATAAGAAATATTCATGAGCAGTATTTTGAATAGATTTATTCAGTGGATTTTGAAAAGTAAGCCATAAAACTCTTACTGTTAACAAATTTCTGTCCAAACCTCAGGAAAAGACTACCAATAATGTTAATATTTTTTCCACGAGGTGTCTACCATGTCAAAGGTATTTTGAAGCTACGATCTTAAATATTTCCAAAGCAATGTTATAGGAAAGAGTACTAGAAAAAATTCTCAATTATTATCATCATCATCAACATCTAAGCTCGTCATCCTACTGCTGGCAGATGGCTTCCAAACCTTCTCGACAAATTCAAATAACACTAATTCTTAATATGTTTCTATAAATCCTCAAGAATGCAATTTTCTCAATACAGTATTCAAGGTGATGGGAGATAATCCTATGATAATATACTTTTAAATAGTGTCTGCGAAGTATTACTGCAAAGTACGTGTTAGCGAAGTATTTTGTAATGTCTTAAATTACTTGTACTAAGTTGTTGTACTTCTTGCTTGTACTTCCGTCTTTGTATTCTTCCAATGCTTTCAAAATAATTATTTCTTTGTAAACCTTTCATTCATAAAAAAACACAAGTAAGTTTCCTCCGAAAAAAAAATTTTTAATTAAAAATTCCCTCGTTAATAAAACCTAAAGTGTTTTCTTTTCCCCAATTGATTACAATATTGTGTTTATTTTGTGCTTGGTTGTAACATTCGCACAAATCACTCATAAGATACAGGTCTGTATTTGCTCCACATTTTACTCTGATTGTTGGAATATTCAAGAGGAGGGTAGCATACTTTAGTATCCGAAAATTTACAAGTTATTTTGACCTTCACTATCCAACTACTAGACATACACTGTCTATGTTACGGTACAGTTCTGGTGGTGCAACCCAAGCCATTATTATTCATCCTACCATTACTTTCATACCCGACTACATTCATCGCGCTACGTACGTCTCCTTGTGCTTTGCTATGAGACTGATATATTTCGTACCTTATTGAATCTGACTTATAAAACCAATTCGGTGTTAAACAACTCAGGAGATGATGCAATTTCTAATCATGATAGTACTTTTAAAGCTATGTTTTAGATCGAGTTAAGAGATTCAGAGATCTGAATATAAACTGCTAGGTCCAAATATTGCTGTTAGTCTTCAACCTTTGTATTATTGACAAAATGTGGCTTGTCTTAGCCTTTTCTACAGATAATGCCTTGAGAAGTTTTCTGGTGAGCTTTCTTGGCTTGTACCAGCTGTTCCCAATAAGGCAGTCTTTTTACAGCTTCAACGTAACCAAATACGTTTAGTTTTTCCTTCCAATTTTATCATTATTTCATCATTATTGTCAGAGTATTACTGTAAGGAAAGATGAAAGTATAAATGTTTTGTTTAATTTTTATTATCATTATTATTATTATTATTATTACTTCCAACCAATATTTATAACATTTGTAATATATGTGGGCATTACCGACAAGAATAGATTTTAGCATCTGAGAAACTGGATGACGACAAACACTTTGCTCTATTTCCTCTGCAAAGGATAAACCAGAAAGGCTATGTTATAACCTGGCAGATTGTAGCTGGGATGCAGATAAAAAATAGGTGAAGTCACGATACTATAATGCATACTATTAAGTTAAAAAAGAAGACTATATATGTACATGATTCTAATCTACCAATCTTCCCTGTAAATTTCTTTCTATTCAGCCTGGTAAAATACTTTTGATAGAAAGAAATGTCTTGCATAAGAGAAATAACATTCTTCTTCTTCTTCTTCTTCTCCTTCTTCTTCTTTTTCTTCTTCTTTTTCTCTGACTTTTCTCTTGTCAGGGGTCGTCGTGACGATTAGGCCAACTCCACCGTGTATGGTCCTGTGCATCCTCCCTCTTGAGCCTCTTCACTGCCATGTCTTCTCTGATGTTGCTCTCCCATCTGCACCTCGGTCTTCCTCGTCTTCTTCGTCCTGATATATCCATCTGCATGCATCTCTTTCCCACATACTTTTCACATATTGACATTGTGTCTCGAAAAAAAACACCTTAAAATAAAATATGTCAGATATATAAAAACAGAGACAGATAAATTATGGATAAGAATATTGATATTATTATACAACCTCTAGTAATATGCTCGCCTGGTATCTTTTCGAAGTTATTACTGCTAATTAATATACAAGTTAATAGTTTAATGTTCTAGAATTACCACATTTTTTCTAGCATAAAATACTACATTTTTAGTCACAGAAATAAAAAACTGGACAACCATTTCTACAATAAAGTATAAATAATATGTTAAAAATTCATTTGCTCTTCTTCATTTACAGCATAATTTTCACCACATTTTTATCTTTAATTAGAATTCAAGTTGATATTACTGTATAGAACATTATCAACATCATTTCCTCATGTTTTCTTGTTTCATTTCTTTTATAAAACGTCCTGGATCTAGCTTAGGTTATTCAATTGATAAAAATATCTTGAGTATATCTGCAGATGCAACTACAGTGATTTACTTGATCTCCATGACATTCCTATTACTATGGATTTTTTTGATAGATTTGCCTGTTCCTCTTTTAACGAGCTTTAATGCTCCAATGACAGGTGAAATAGTTTGAATTTATATTTTCTACAATTGTTATTTCAATCTCTAGGTAGTAGTCAAGAAATATATGTCTGCTATTTTCATTGAAGTATTTAATTTAAATGCTATAGCCAATGAAAATTTGCATGTCAATGAAGATGCAAAATTTCTTTTCTTTGATGAGAACATCTGGTTTCATAGGAGCCATTGGTTTTTTACTGTAGTCTGAATATCTCAGAGTGAGATGACATGCATATTTCTTCCACTATTTCTAATTTGTTTTTATACCATTCAACAGACAATTGCTTGTTGTAAGGTTTTAAGATTTTTCAGTGAATGTATGTTACAACCCTATTATTAGTATTATTTTATTTTTATCATCATAATAATTATCGGACATTTATCTCATTTAATAATAATGTCTTCTTGATTTGACTTTCAAGTTTTCTCAGTTTTCAAGGACTTTTCTCGGGGTCTTTGCAAAACGCAGTATTACAGTTTTCTGCATCTCTTCACTCCTTGTCATAATTACTAATTCTTTTTTCTTCTTTTGATGTCTTTCTTCTTAATCCCTCGATCACAATGAAAACTAATTTTACTTTACTATTTCTTTCATTATTATTGTTGTTATTTCTTTATCGTTGGTGCTATTATATTTGATATATTATTTTCAGTAGATGGAATACTCGGATATTACCTGCAAAAACAAGTTTTCAAAGAGTTTCTAGGTTAGGATTTAAAAAAACGCATGACTAACCAACAAATCAAAGATACTGTATCCAAGGAAGTTGATTTGTACTTTTACAAAATAGATTTACTTTCACTTCATACACTTCACAAAATTTGTGAGCGTTACTTTCTTTCAAAAATCAAATAGAAATTTACCTTTTACAACCTTGCGGAAGCGTGGGTTAGTAAAGAGATAGGTGGAAAATCAACAGATACTATCGTAAATTGCTTAAAAGTCCCATCATTGGGAATATCTCTTATTATGCAAAAAGAAAGCTTCTTTTACACTTTAACTCGGGAAAGAAAGTGTACCAAGAGTGTAAATGAATTGTCAGAAGAATTTTGGAATGTACAGTTAACGATGAAGCCAAGAAACTGTACAAATTAACATAAACAAAGAACGAAGACCTGACTCGATCATGAAAAAAGTTATTGCTTACAACAACACAACGAATCATATAATTAAAGTGAGATTTTTACTCAAAAGCTGTCTTGTACTTTCAAATTTCAGGCACACCAAGAAGCGGTACCAATTCAATAAGAAATATTTTTCCAGGCCCGATCTGACATTGTCATTAAAGAAAATTCAGAATTCACTGCCATCTAACTGACACGCCCATATGAAACCAACACCCAGTCATCACGAGAATACAAATGAAAGCGATACGATCACGTACATTGGGATCTTCACACTCCAATATTACAGTTCTCTCTTATTCTCCTTGAAACTATTAGCATAGGATTTGTTACGAAAAACAAAAATGATTTTAAAAACTTCCTGGAAAAACCCCTTAAATTGAACGTACATTATAAACATTAAGTAGGAAGTTGCAAGCAGTTGCTCCCATTTTTATTTACTGCAGAAGAAACAAAGAATGGATACACTAGAACTGTTACCATATGAGTAGTATATTATTAGTATAGTATATTAAGTTGCTATTGTTGTGTTTGTTTTATTTTAAACATGCAATTTATCTATGATGGTGATTGAATAAAATGGCGTTTCAAAATTATTATTATTATTATTATTATTATTTGGTATCATTATCACAGTAAAACTGGTAATGCACTTTCAGATTACATCCCGTAGCTTGAGAAGGTGTCCATATTGTCTCTGTAGAAAACATAAATAGGTCTTCCTGCCAATTAGCCTCTTATGTCCAGTACTGTTCTAACGATCCTGATCGCACCTGTAAGGTATACTTTCTGTAATGGCTGTATTCCTGGTTCAACGTTAAGTGCTAGAATGTAATTCTTGAAAATTTTTGAGACTACTCCAAAGGCTCCGATGACCTTTGGTATTATTTCAACTTCCCTTACATCATCTCATCATCTCACATTTTCAAAATCTGGTATTTGAGATCGTTATAGTGTTCCAGCTTCTCCTCCATTTTCTTCTTCACTCGAATGTCAATTGGACATGCCACATCCAGTTGCTGAACAGCTTTCTTACTTTTCTGTCCAGTTCTTCTCATTCTAATATTCTCCAATCCAATTTTCCTGCACTGTATCGTAATATCGCCCCCATATTTATTGTTTGGATTACATTTGCAGCATTCAATCGTGACTTTAGTATTTTTATCTCTCTTCTAGCATATTCTTTTCCAAATTTTATTTTCACGTTCCTATTCTTTATATCGTCAAATTAAAGAATTCCTAAATACTTGTACCCTTTATAGTCAACCAATGATCTTATATTTGTGCCGTCAGGCAATTCAATCCTCTTATTCATTACAAATTTTCCTATCTTGATCTAAATCACTGCACATTTTTCAATTCCAAAGTTTCTTCCTATGTCTTTACTGCCTTACTTTTTAAATCAGTGTCTAACTCCTCTGGATTTTTTTATAGACCTTCAGATCATCCATGTAAAATGAATGATTCACTTTTTGCCTTTTCTTTCCAAGATGATAGCCAACTCTCATACCATTAAGCAGCATTGACACTTGAATCAATGCTAAAATGAATAAGAGATATGACAAACTATCGCCCTGGAAAATGTCTCTCCTGTTATTAACTTCTCCTAATGTTGTTCCTCCTGCAGTTAGTTCTGTCCTCAATGTTTCATAGATTTTCATAAGCAATTCAACCACACTTAACAAGATCTTATACAATTTTAGGCATTCTAACAGCCTGAAATGTAGCACCATATCAAAAGCTTTTTTGCAGTTTATCCATGCAAAGCACAAATTGGTCATTCTCTTTCTGCAGTTTTTTAATACCATCTTATCTATGAGTAATTGGTCTTTGGTTCCCTGATTCCTCTTTCAGCAGCCCTTCTATTCTGTTGACGGTATGTTGTAAAGTTAGTCCCTTGTTGCAGTGGCAGTTCATGCAATTCTGTTTTACCCTCTTTTTTTCTGCACACTTGATCCAGACTCCTTCTTGTGGCTTTTGCCATGCTCTATTTCGGCTTGACTTTGCTCATTAGCCTTTTAAACACAAGTCTCTTGCTTGTGAACTCTTTTTTTTTCTGTTCTTTCTTTTCTTCTTTCACATTACAAAAGCTGCGAATCAATGCCTATTCTCGAAAGTGACAAACTGAGTTTTTTAAGAAGGCCATGAATATTACATCATTTCTCGACATCTCATATCCTGTAGCTAAATTGCAAGTAGGAATATCATAAACATCTCTACACTTTCATTTGAGTCAGAGATAGCTCCAGGGTTGATTATTTATTTTCCTAAGATAACTATTTTAATACCATTCTTCAATTCTTCAATGGGATTATGTGTAGAGTAAGCTTACCCCACCCGCAATTTGTCTAGGTTTCCCTGCTTTATATTTCTCTGGCTTTCCCTGCAATAAATTTCTCTGGTAACAGTTTCACCTTGCACCAGTACATTTTCATTCCTCTTTTGTCTTTTATGAACTAACATTGTTTACCTTTCTCTACCAATCTTTTACAGTATTCTGCTTCTCATTAAGCTGCATATTTGGTGGAGGAGATAGGGATAGGTAGTACTCTATTTGTGAAATATTTGACCACAATTTGTCCTCATTTTCCCCCACCCAATTTTTTTTTCACTTGCTATTTTGAGTAAGTTGTACCTTTCTTTGTTAAGTTTATATATACACACGTACAGTTACTGACTCATACAAAAATCGTTACTGCAATTATCCATATTCTTCTTGTCTGCTTCTTTCAATAGATTTTATTACAAACCTTTCTGGCTTAGAGCAAAAATACTCTTAAACCTATTGCTTGCAAACATAATTCATTTCACACACTTGAGTTTTTATCAGTCAAAAGGTTCGTAAAAAACCTCTTGTAATAAAGACCTTTAAAAATGGCTACAAGAGTACAAAGACGAAAGGACAGTTTCATAAAACAAGAATGAACTATCTCGTTTAAAGCTGCAAAATATTTCCTAAAAAACAAAAGCTTGTAAGATTACAACAAAAGACAGATCAATTCTGTCAAAATGGAAATCTATGATCGTACGAATATGCTGCTAAGCTGTTTCACTCAAATAGTCAGCATTCAGTTATCTTACAATTGAGTAATGATTGTAGCCTTGCTGGTCTTGGTGAAATGTGATGCGTTATGCAGTCATGAAAAATAATAAAACAGCTAGTCCAGGCAAACTCAGAGAGCAGGGCCCACGCAACGATTTGAAAAGTGGAGGGTTGGGGCCGACGGGCCAGAAAATTTTTGAAAATCAGGGTGTCTAGAAGGGCTAAAAATGAACTCTTTTTCATGTTTCAAAGGTTACTTTTAATAGTGAAAGACAAATTAAAACTACAGAAATACCACTATATCCATGCATAAGTATATAAGTATAAGTAAGTATATAATACTGTTTAATTTACAAGTCGTTTTTATCAAATTTTCCAAATATATTTTTCCTATTTGCTTTAGAATCAACAAACTCATTAGCAACCTCGATTAGTGAGAGTTTGTCACAAAGTTCCTTGTGGCAAGATAGTAGTGCCAAAGAGTTGAATCGCTTTTGTAATATACTTGATCTAATCCATGTTTTAAGCCTACGAGCTAGAGAAAACGATCTTTCTGNAAAACAAGAATGAACTATCTCGTTTAAAGCTGCAAAATATTTCCTAAAAAACAAAAGCTTGTAAGATTACAACAAAAGACAGATCAATTCTGTCAAAATGGAAATCTATGATCGTACGAATATGCTGCTAAGCTGTTTCACTCAAATAGTCAGCATTCAGTTATCTTACAATTGAGTAATGATTGTAGCCTTGCTGGTCTTGGTGAAATCTGATGCGTTATGCAGTCATGAAAAATAATAAAACAGCTAGTCCAGGCAAACTCAGAGAGTCCATAAAACCTGCTGCACATGACTCAATTAATCTCTATGCTATTCATAAAGCCGTGTATTTGGAAAACTGTCAAATGATTGCCAAGCTGGGCCACTAAGAGATAGGTTGCTCATTACTAGAAAAATGACAGATGTTTCTGTCGGCTTTCTGTTATGCATAGTATATGATAGCAATTATCGAGGACTGGCTCTCACCTCGCATGCACACAAAATCTTGAATATCCTCCGATGCAAATTTTCCGAAAGAGGCCAATTGAGATAAGTTATTATCAATTTGGCTTCGCGTGTGGTAAAGGTACCATCTCAGCAGAACATTGAGAGGTGTGGTTTCAAATTACAAAGTCGTTAGGTAAAGAAAGATGCACGTTGTCCTTGTTTAAAATAGGCTTTGAAACGGGTTATACATTTTATGGTATCTGAGAAACTTCCGGTGTTTCGCCAGACAGCTTCACAAAGAAAATGTCTTACAACTAATTGAAAGCCACAGGATCATAACACTTTAAACAGTCCTGGAGCGAAAAGCAAAGTAATGTTGCCATGCAATATTTCAGAGTGATCTTAAAAAACTGCCTCATGCCACTTTTCACACTCATGGTCAACAGAAAAGACGTGATGTTATGATAACATTATTAAGTACATTACGTGACTTTAAAATTTCAAGGATTCGTCTTAAAAATGTAACCATAGCGTTAAGAAGAGTATATAGAGAGAATAGCAGTAAAGTAACGACTCCCTCTGAATTACTTAAGCATTTTTATAAAATGCAAAAATGGCTGCCTTTACCCGGCAGAAACCGCGGTAAACTTCACCTGCTGTTAACAAATCCTGCGTTCGAACTAGATAAAGATACCTGAAACGTAATACTTCTGAAGTCTTTTTTGGGGGTTAAGCTTCAGTCTGAAGAATGCCAGGTTCTTGTTCATCCTTCAATTGCAGTAATCGTTGAAGGAAAGCAGAGAAGCCAATTTCCTTTCACCTGTTAGTAACCGTTGTCGCGTTATACCATCGAGTGCATACGGCATGACATAGTTAATGACGAGAACCCAGTCTCCAGCCATATGTTAACTTATCTTTTAGATCCCGCAGTCACGAAATGGTTACTCTGAATATAGAACTTTCTTTCCCTAAACATTGTACATAACATGAACATGCTATAGCAAGAAATTTTGATAAGAGCTATTAACTTCGAATTGATATCACCCAGCAAAAGGTAATCAGAATACACTTGTTATCTTTAACTGTAGTATCGCGTTAAATTCACATAGCAGTATACGTCGCATGCCTAAGTGAAATGTGAAAGCCATTAGACACCTGTGAACAATAATATCTTCAATTATCTCTGCTCACTGTGTTACTCGGTAAGAGAACCTTACATTCCTTCCTCTTATGTTGGTGTTTTTTTGGTTGTTACCGACCAAGCCCTTGAACCAAAGTTTTACTAATGATATCCCTATTCAAAATCTGAAGAGATATAAATTAATAATAACACTAATGCAACCAATCAGCGTGAACAATGGATGCTCTCAAATCGATTACGATCTGGATATGGACGATATGCCGATTTCATGCATAGAATTGGTCTGAGGGACAATCCATTTTGTCGTTGTGGTGAAATTCAATCCCATCAACACGTGTTGATTTGCCAACTGATAGGTATTCGAGGTGATATCAAAACTGTTGAGGAGGACTTCCGTTTGCGGCTCAATGACAATGTCTTAGATATTTAGCATTTTTTTGTTGATCATACGCATATATATGAAACCAATAGTGATAAGATAAATGTGTGTGTTTTAAAAGAAACAGGAAGCATAACTATTGATCTTTATAGTTTTCTCTACCATTGTACTTAATGAATTCAATAAATACAAAGACAGGATGGGTGCTCTTACTTGATGGTAAATAAAAAGTTATTGCAGAAGTATACTCAGGAAAATCCAAAATAGTGCAAAATTATTGCTATTCAAAAAATACATATTTTTAATTTCTTATACATAAAAAGAAAAAATACGAATTACAACATTAATACATGTTATTAGTGAAGCATAGAAATATGTATGTATCTATTTCTCCATCAATCTATCCATCTATCATTCAAGCAATCAATCAATCTATCCATCTATCATTCAATCAATCAATCAATCAATCAATCTATCTATCTATCTATCTATCTATCTATCTATTTATCTATTTTTCTATCTATCTATTATGGTACCTATTTCGGTGCATTTTTCGGTGAATTTTCACCCATGTTCTGTTTTAATTTCAGCTTCCCACTAAAAAAAATCCACAACTACTAAAGAAATGGATCTTATCAACAAAATACAAAGATTGCGTACATACAGTACCGTGTCATCTTGTCTCTGTGAAAAACATTTCACTCCTCAGGATTACGGTATGTTTATCCTGAAAATATACAACATCCAGGAGATTCAGGAAAAAAGTAACTCAAGCCTGATGCTCTACCTCACGTGTTTGATTTTCTATCTCATTTGATTAAATAATCCATCTACCAGAAAATTACCATGCAAACGTGCCCAACTACCAAGTCAATTAGTTTATGAACAACTACCCAGGGTACCAGAAAAAAGAGGCTGGAACCTAAATACGCTACGTCCTCCGAAAGGAAAAAAACACATCTTGAACAACGTAGGAAGAAGAAGGTTATAAGAAATCTGAAACTAAAGTTATAAGACAAGAAAAACAAAATATATATACTCAATATGCAGACAGTACCGTTTCGCCCTTTGTGGGCCCATTAGTGCAGTACAGAGCTTCTGAGACATAACTCTCTGGTCATGTTGCCGGAGCAAACACAGCCTAAAGAGTTATTGTGGGATCCTGTCAGAGTGCTCAAACCACGCGTGCGTAGTGAGCATTGCATTACGCTAACAACAGGCCCCGAAATCTCAGACAGAGTGCTCAACCAAACTTTCGTAAGGGAGCGTAATATATATATATATATATATATATTACATATTATATATATTATATAATTAGTATATATATATATATATCTTTAAAACTTGAAAAGTATAAAATGCTAACAATTAAACAGGGTTAACTTAGGTCTCATACCTTTTCAGGTGTAACCTCAGAAATCTTCCAAACCCAATGTACAAATGTTGACCGTACTAATGGTGCAAGGTTCTTTATGCAAAAAAAAGGCTTTTGCAATAGTATTACAAATTTATGGTCCAAGAGCTTGTTAGTTTTTAAAAACATCTCTTAGGCTGCCATGTCTATCAAAAATAAGAGCTTGGGCAGCAAACAAACACTTTGACCCAGGTTTTCTTCAAAACAACCTTGATTTCTTAAACAGAGAAGTTCAAAATACTGGACGTGAATGTATTTTCATCTTCGATGAGATGCTCATAAAGAAAGAGACAATTTGGGATGCTACAAAATGTAAGTTTCCAGGAAATGTTGACTGGGTAGCATTCATGCAGAAGACAAGGACACAATTGCACAGAACGTACTTGTATTCATGGCAGCTGGTGTGAAGCATCCATAGCATCACCATATCGGATATTACTTTACAAATCGTATCAATTCTGATGTGCCATGATCATGTTTCTATCAATTTATTGACTTAAAATGGAATGCAGATACATGGTGTAACATTTGCTGGTACAGCTAAAAATCGTACAGCAGCAACAAAACGTGGCTCTAATATCCAGAACTTTGATGTTTCCTTCAAGTATCCAAATAGGCCAAATTATTTAATTTATGTCATTCTTGATATGAGTCATCTTATTAAATACACTCGAAAGGCACATAATGATTTTGATGTGCTTTACACACAATGTAGAAATAAAATTGAGTGATATTTTGTGCAGGAACTTTATAATGTACAGAAGCATGACCTACTTCACCTAGGGAACAAATAATCATATATATATATATATATATATATGCGTATGATCAACAAAAAAAATGCTAAATATCTAAGACATTGTCATTGAGCCACAAACGGAAGTCCTCATCAACAGTTTTGATATCACCTCGAATACCTATCAGTTGGCAAATCAATACGTGTTGATGGGATTGAATTTCACCACAACGACAAAATGGATTGTCCCTTAGACCAATTCTATGCATGAAATCGGCATATCGTCCATATCCAGATCGTAATCGA
>RDPX01000450.1:183642-196326 GCA_003991215.1 Morbakka virulenta | reverse complement strand
ATATATATATATATATATATATATATATATATATTACATATTATATATATTATATAATTAGTATATATATATATATATCTTTAAAACTTGAAAAGTATAAAATGCTAACAATTAAACAGGGTTAACTTAGGTCTCATACCTTTTCAGGTGTAACCTCAGAAATCTTCCAAACCCAATGTACAAATGTTGACCGTACTAATGGTGCAAGGTTCTTTATGCAAAAAAAAGGCTTTTGCAATAGTATTACAAATTTATGGTCCAAGAGCTTGTTAGTTTTTAAAAACATCTCTTAGGCTGCCATGTCTATCAAAAATAAGAGCTTGGGCAGCAAACAAACACTTTGACCCAGGTTTTCTTCAAAACAACCTTGATTTCTTAAACAGAGAAGTTCAAAATACTGGACGTGAATGTATTTTCATCTTCGATGAGATGCTCATAAAGAAAGAGACAATTTGGGATGCTACAAAATGTAAGTTTCCAGGAAATGTTGACTGGGTAGCATTCATGCAGAAGACAAGGACACAATTGCACAGAACGTACTTGTATTCATGGCAGCTGGTGTGAAGCATCCATAGCATCACCATATCGGATATTACTTTACAAATCGTATCAATTCTGATGTGCCATGATCATGTTTCTATCAATTTATTGACTTAAAATGGAATGCAGATACATGGTGTAACATTTGCTGGTACAGCTAAAAATCGTACAGCAGCAACAAAACGTGGCTCTAATATCCAGAACTTTGATGTTTCCTTCAAGTATCCAAATAGGCCAAATTATTTAATTTATGTCATTCTTGATATGAGTCATCTTATTAAATACACTCGAAAGGCACATAATGATTTTGATGTGCTTTACACACAATGTAGAAATAAAATTGAGTGATATTTTGTGCAGGAACTTTATAATGTACAGAAGCATGACCTACTTCACCTAGGGAACAAATAATCATAAAACATGGTTATTAATTATTTGAAAAACTTAAAAGAGCAAGATGGAAACAAAGGTGTAGAAGATAGGAGGAAAGCATTTATTGTTGGATTTTCTACTTCAGTAAAATCCCTAATTAATATACCCCATCAAATTCTGTAGAGAAAAAAATCCCCAAGTTTATGTTTTGACATACAGATTTTCCCAAGACCCCTTTGAGATGCTTTATAGCAAGATCAGATGAAGGTTTGGGTGGAGCAAAAACCCCAATGTACTAAAATTTCAATGGGCAATGGGAGTTTTCCTTCACAAAATCCGTTGGTAGAATCTTTTGTTCATTCAAATTGTCAATTAATAACCGAAGAAGGTTTACAAGAATTAAATTTCATTAATAGTGATAAACAATTTATTAAACACAAAAGGCGTCTTAGTCTCGTAACTGATGAACCAATTTGGTAAGAAGTCTAATGTGTCCTGAATTTGCCACTAGTTTAATGGAAAGTCAAAAGGTACTCAAAGCTACAGGGAAACCCTCAGCCTGATTCATTGCAAATAGAAAGGTAGACTCACCTTTCCATCTTCTTCAGTAGTTTATGTGGCAAAACGTACTGACCAACTTGGTAGAAAATGGCTATTAAAATGGTCATTTATTAACAAAGAAAAATTATCAAAAATAAAATCTGAAGTAGTTGTAGCAGTAAAGGAAATGTTTTCCATACTCTAGAAGAACATTCATGAGAAACCAGAGTAATGGATGCCGATCTAAGTGATGATCACATAATAGTTGTCATTCGTCAAAATTCTAATTACTATATCAAAAATGTGCCGCTACAGATCTGGTCAGATGGCTATTGCAGAAATATCTTGGAGAGGAGTCAATGAAGCTAATTTGCTAAGGCTAGTTTATATAACAAATATGCTTGACCAGAAACATTTGACCACTTTCAAAATCATTGGATGCCTGAGAAGCTTTTATTATTTTGTGTCCAAGAGAAATAAACATAAGGTACTAGGCAGATTAGTTTAAAAGTAATCCTATGACATCCCATGACATCATGTTTGAAAGCATTTTCCAAAATTTTAATATCAAAATACTTTTTCCTGAAATGAGAAACAGATGTGCCAAAGTAGCAGGTGTTCTTTTTTGCATTTCCAACAGTAATAAACATATGATATTAGGTAGTTTAGTTGAAAAAATATTGCTGTGATATCCTATAGATTTATCTTATGTTTGGGAGTATTATTTCAAATTTGATATCAAAATAATTTTCCTGAAAATAAAGCTTAGATGTGCAAAAGTAGATTGTGTTCTTTTTTGTATTCGGGGTTTGTTTCTATTGTCTTTTAAACACACCCATAAAATGAGATTGCTTTGCAAAGGTCAACGTTACTCATATTGACAACTGCTTTTATAGAGCCAAAGTACGATTATACTCTTAACGGTTGACTTGAATAGAGACTGAAAATTTTGGAACAGGTGGTGAAATTCAGCATGAATTTTTGCAGGAGGCTGGTTGATCTCGTCGACGGAGGTCAGTTATAGTTGACTTGAGTTGGTTGAAAGGCATGGTGGCTGTATTGTTGGTGGATATACAAAGATAATATCAGTGATAACAAGTTTTAGGCAGAGTGGTCATTCTTTCGTACTACCCTTAGAATGTCGGTTTAGATTAGAATACTTATTTTCCCTTTGAAGGAACTGGTGATGGTTAGTGATGGCTTTACATTATTGAGGAAATTTGTTGTTATTCTAATGTGTTATTCTAATGCTTCTAATGTGATCACAGTCTGAGTTTCATGATATGATCAGAAAATACATATTGTGTTGTCTAATCACTTAAATTGATTTTAGAATGGCAGTGGGAATAGGGGAAAAGCCTGGTGTCATTGGTTTGCATTAATAGCATACCTGTGATGAATTCAACGTCTATATTTTTAACTACCAAGGCCAATTAATGTGGTTTCCCTGATGTTGCTAAGAGGGAATTATCATCAGCTTCGAGAGCCGTTTGGGTACTGGTAGTAATGTTTGCTCCAATTCCTCTTGCGGTGTATTCCCTTATCATATTCGTTTCAGCACCAGAATCAAGGGTGAGTTTTACACATATTAAATACATATTTGAGAGATGGGAACTGGATGATTTGAACTCATTTGGTTGTTGGTACAAGTCTTATCATGGAAGCTTGTTCTGGTTAAATATGATTCAGCGTCTCTGAGTCAGTGCTTCCAGAATCCTGAGCAGCAATAAATCTGGTTTTCGGAAGTACTTTTCGCTTAGATTATGGTAACCATGTACTCTTGCTGAGATAATAAGTTGGTGTTCTGCCAGAGCTTTGACATAGTAGACAAGACAGGTTGCTTTCTTTTGTGTGCAGGCGATGGTGAATGAGCACCAGTTCCCATAATTTTTGCATCTTCGGTTATATGGAGAATTTTTAAAGCGTTTTTTCGATTTTGGGATTCCTTTCGGTCCCAAGGGTCTTCAAGTTAAAAGATAGAGGAGATAAATGAAGTCAAGTTGGGTATTAATGATAAGGTAGACCTTTTCAGTATCAATATGAAGGACTATGCTTGTCCAAGGAAAATTCGACCTGAAAATATTTTGAAAAACGCAACAAAGACGAGTGACCAAAGAAGGCAAATTCTAATTGATCTGCTCGTGTGGCCATGAGATCGTAAATTGCCTTTATCCCCTATAATACCATTGTCTTGCCCAAAAATTTCTTCTCTGTATGTCAAGTAGATCAAGTAGGCTCCAACACCTACATAGATAGTACTAATCCATTGATAACCTGATCTTGTATCAAGCTACACATAAATATAGAAATATTTAGCTTAAAGTTTATTCTATTATATGCAGATTTCAACATATAAATATTTGTAACTATGTAGCAAATACTGCTCTTTCTGTACAAATGGCAGCTTTTCTTAGTGTTGAATCTTAAAGTGAAAAAAGGAATCACTTACAAACTAATACCACCAAACACTTTTGAAAAATTGAGCTGTATTTCACTTTTTACGTTGATTCTTTCAAGATTTTGATAGACTTTTATAGTTTTACCTTTCGGCGATTATTGATTTTACTAATGGTCATATTGACAATTAATATAAGCGATGCAGCTTGTGTTATAATATTTATGGTGAAACTGATTTTTGAAGTGGAAAACTAAATATCATACAATGAAATCATTGCACACACTGAGTGTTAAAAACCACAACTCAGACAACTATCTAACCTAAAAGATGAAGGGGATCTTTAAAAAAAGGCTTTTATTGATTTTCACAAAAGGAAAAATCCCTCGCTGTGCAGGCTAGCTTTAAGATGGAGTTGATAAGATATCATAAATCACATGCACATTTCTCTTCTTGAGCTTCATCCTTTTCATTAGATCTCGAAATCTCGTCTGCTATGAAGAATCACTATGGGTGGGTACATATTTTGTGCTGCAAGTCCAGGCTGAGGCTGAAAAATGATACTGATGATAAATCTTTACATTGGTCCAAATAATATCAAAGGAGATGACATTAAATGATATAAAAAAAGAAGGCCGAATTGCAAAAATTGTGGTTAAGAACAAAACTTCGATATATCAGTTCTTTGAGCAAATGGCGATCGAAGATTAGATTGTGCGCAAACAGGGCTAATATTCTCCCAGCCTCTTCTATCCTGTGAAGCTTTACTCTCAGTTTATCTACGGTGAGACCAAGCCACTTTTTAACATTGTACAGCCACAGAGTTGGAAGGCGACCTCTCTTTCTTTTCCCAGGGAATATACCCTCTACACAAAGTTTTGATAGACCTTTCTGAGAGCGCTATATGTGATCAAATAGCTTAAACATTCTACTTTTAAATACAGACACGGTGACTCAGTCTTGTTGTTTTTCTAATATCAGCCATTCTTAGATCATCAAGAAGAGTTTTGCGTATCAATATTCTTATCATGCTCTTTTGAAAAATCTCTATTTTCCTACAGAACAACGAGGTACAACGCCATGTTTTATGGTTTTAGTTGAATTGTCATACGTTTTCTTTAAAAGCGGTCTGTACCTTCTGTTTATAATTGTGCGCTCAAACAATTTCAGTAAGCAAGAAAATGTCAAAGGATTTTTTTAAATTTGTGATGCCTGAGTACACTGGTTGCTAAATTGAATTGATTTTTCTATGCTTTGTTTAAATGGTATGATTTATCCAATGGTATTTCTTCCTGGATGCTATCCTGCCTGAAAAGTATGAAAGGAATAATAAAGGTCGTTCTTAACACGTGATGCAATTATGCTTATGAATGTTTAAACGTAACTAAGAAGGATGTTTAGTCTGTAATTTCCACAATCAGGAGGACAACTTTTCTTAAAAAGAGCAATTATGAGTGCATGTTTAAAAGCTTGTAAAACAAATCCTGTCTTTAAAATACTGTTAAATAGAAGCACCAAGGGACACACGACTCCCCCCCCCCCAACAGCTTTGATATATTTCACATAGATGTTATAGGTGATGGGGCATTTAAGCTATCATTTGTAGGCATTGCTACTGAGTTGTCAAAGTAGAGGCCCTCATATAATTTTACTATGTGTTCCAAAATGGACCCTCACTTTGTCAAGGTAGATCCATCAGAAACTTGTTATGCCTTAAGCTTTGTTTTCAATTTTCGTATAATGTTATAATATTGTTTATTACCTGGTTGTAAACTTATCATATCAATTCCTCTTCCAATGTTTTGCATTTATTCCTTTGAACTAGCTTTTTTGCCTTAGCTTTGCTTCATTTTAGCGACTGCAGTTTCCACCTTGTTCTTGGCTGACCTCATGATTTTTCTTTATAGCTGACTTGCTTTCGTCAGACATCCATCCAAGGTATGCTTGAACATTAGAGTCAAGGGTATTATTGTCTGTATCACATACTGCTGCTGTGATCTCTTCATTCAAATCATCTGGTGCCATATGAGATGACAATATGGAAAATCTATTATTTAATTCAATCTAAAAGTGCTCAACCTTCTTTTTTTTTAGTTGTTCTAATTTAGCCTTTTTCCTTTCTCTTTTTAGCAAAGTGAAGCTCAGACTCACTTTTACTTTGGTCATTCAATGGTCGGAAATGTCACGGGCATTGAGTGTTGAGCTGTCAAGTATACTTTGGCGGGTACAGGATTGTTAAAAAAGTTAATAATTGTTGGCGTAGATAACCTGTGTGAAATAGGTTGATGATCATCAACAAGTGGTACATATGATTTGTGTATAAGAAATCCTGGTCCACTTGATAACTAACTTACCAGAAAGAAATAACTGTTGTTCACTTTATTCCAGGGTCTCAATTTTAGATTTCTTTTACTTTTGTCTCTGACAGCCTTAAGATTCTCCATTTTTCATTCTCTAGTTCATGAACCATGTTGCCCAGTGCTTCACAACTATGATCATTGATAGTTCTAGTATTGTATGTGCCAACACACAGCAAGTCACTTGATTTTCCTCTGTTCATGTATCGCATGCAAGTCCAAGCCTACTGGCATGAACACCTGTTTGCTCCTGTAACATCAGTCAGGGGCTAGTGATGTACCCTTCTGTTCTCATATCGAAGTAACGGGTTTTCCCCACCAGCGAATCTGAAGCTTTTTGTAGAGACATTTCCATATTTGTTTTAACAGCCTACTTTTCCGTGTTGGCTTAGGGAAAATTGGAAAACGGTACTTTTTTGGAACACCACATTAAAAGATTGATTTCCTTGGGCTGCCGAGGTTCTTCCCCCTGTTCTGCTAACCAAATTGTACAAAAATTCAGAGATTACCGGGGGCAGTGTGGCAACTGGCAATAGCTTTTCGACCATTTGGCTAAGATCAAGTGTAGAGCACTGGCCTCTTTTTGGTCGGGTCTTCAATTATAGGGCCCAACCGTGCTGAAAAGGTGGTCTTAGGATTCTTAAGCACTGTCTTCAGATTAACAAAAGTGGGTTGACTTTTCCACAAGAGGGGTGCTTAAGAACGATCCACATATCTTGCATTTTATGGTGTTTTTCACAGCTACAATTTAAACTGTCATTTAAACCACCTGGTAATAATGAGAAATATATTCAATGTATGTAAACTTTATTTTGTAAATGACGTAATTAACTTCTGCTGCTACTTTAAAATCAGTAATAATCAAACCGCTGGAATCCTACGTATATTCTTTGAATACCTTATGGAAAAGTACTGGACAAAGCGCCAAAACCACATGGCTGTCTTTACAATATTGTGTAGGTCAAGGGAAAAGAGCTTCTCTCCCACCTAATGGGCTTTTCGTGGTAGAGCTATTAAATGTAGCACAGAAGATAAAGGTAGAAATGGCTGAGTGTTAAGCAATTCTAAATGTTATCATATTAGTTTTTACAATTGAGCACTACCAATTTTCGTAGACTGACTGAATTACTAGTAAGAAAGACTGGAATAAGGTTTTTGAAAGCACACATTTTATGTTCAAAAGAATTAAAGCTTTTGAGAATAAACTTAGTCATTTGATTCTTTATGAAACACCTATTAGACTGATGACGCACAAAGAAGATTATTAAATATGGTGAAATTTTCCAAGATGGTTAAGAAATTAAAAAGCAACAAAGGCTTCTTCCAAAGGGGGTGTTGGTAAGTATTATGGAAGAATAATCACAATTATGGATTTTGGTGTCACGCTGGAAGAGTTAATTATTTCCACTGATCACTGTAAACTGGAATGACAATAAGTAGGTTAGAGTTATTAACCTGTTTTGTGTGTTTTAATAAGCGACAATCATGAAAGTGTCTTAATAATGCTAAATACCTAGAGATGGCATGACATTAAGTGAAATTAAAACAGGGTGAGTTTCTCAATTTTACCTCTCTGTTTGGTGCAATATATTTCAAATATTGCTCAGGGCTACCTTAATTACTTCACACACACATACATTGATGCTGGTTTAGAACTTATCTCCTTTTCATTGAAAAAAAAACCCAACACGTCTTGGGGTTTAGATGCTTTTACATCTTTTCATTTTAATTCTTAAGTTAATTTAGGGAAACCTAATACTTCTTGGAAATACTAGGACTTTAGACTGATCAAAGGACTATTGGTTGAAATAAAAATACTGGAACACGAAAATACAGTACACTTCATTTGCTTAACGCTACATGTTAAATAAAATTGATTTTCAAATACCAATAGTATGCTCCGAAAACTTACAGATTGTACTTATCATGCCAATTACTTTATTAAAACCTATAGGAATCCCGATGAGCTGAGGAAAGTGGCACCCTCCTCCCCAAACCCACCATCAATAGATACGGGAAAATCTTTGCCCGATAATGTACACACTAGTGAACAAATATTTCAGAGCAAACTAAATACCGAAGAATTGCAGTTGTCAATCTCTAAAACATATCTTGAGTATTTTTCTCGACTTTTGAATTAGGAACTGCTAAATTCAGCTTGTGTGGACCCATAGACTTTGTTCTCTTGTAAGGTAGCAAATGAATGTAGTCTCTCAGGTATCTTACAGTTTCAAAATATCTAGAAGCAATACCGTATTTTGTTTTCTTGCATTATTGATCAAACTAAATCAAGTTGGGAAAAGATAGGTCGATTACATCGAAAGTTCGTATTTACATATGAGTAGAAAAAAAAATGATAAGAAAAGAGAACTCTGGGCAAAAAGAATAAATTAGAATAAATTAGAATAAATTAGAGATAGCATAAAAAAAAAAGCATGTCAACGCAGTAGATAATGACAAGGTTATATGAATAGAGTATTTGGATTAATAGAAGGTTTAGAAAGTTTCAGACTTTGACTAGATTACTGAAGCTGCTAATCATGTGTATGCCTCGGACAATAAACCTAGAGGGATGCTTTAATCCAGCAAAGGAAATCAGGAAGAAAAGAGCTTAAAACATAGAGAAAAATCAATCCTCTAGCAAAGATAATCTTAAAAGAAAAGCTATTTGGAAATAAGAGTACTATCAGGGAAAGAGTATAAGATAAGCAGTTTGAGTATAAACCTGAAAAGGAAACAAAATGCAATACTCTGTTTGAGATTGATAATAAGAAAATCTATTGAAGGCTAAAAGACGTGTATCTGTTACATGAACAACATAAACACATTTGATTGTGTGAAACACGATAAGCTGGTAGGATTGTTGACAATGTTAAAGATAAATGGAAAAGGTTTTAGATAAACAGGGAACTTTTATTACAACCAAAAACCTGCTATCAAATTTCAAGATTATGAGGCGTATGGGTAGATTTACATAAAGGTGACAAATAGAGATACATTTTGTCACCCGATTTGTTTAAGATTTGCAATTAAAAAGCTCTCAGCAAAATCAGAATAGGTAATGGAGTCAATCTGGAAGGAAATAGTTTTAAGGCCTTAAGATGCCCAGATAATACTGCATTGATTTCAGATAGTGACTTAAAAAGTACAAAGACTGCTAGATGTTGTAGCAAAGAAAAGAGGAAACATTGGTTGCAAAATAAGTTGTTAGAAAGCATATTTGATGGCTACAAGTAATGTTATGTGTTACCGCTCTGTAATATGTACACATCTGGTCAGGAAGAGAAATGCGACGACTGAAACATAAAGTGATTTCAATATATACGCGCCTACAGGGGGATCTGTCTTTTAGATTGAATATAATGTTATTAAATTAATTATTACTATAACTACATTTCATTAGCTTAGCGATCTCGTTTCTTCAAAGCATAAATGAGAATTTTTGAACTTTGAACCGTGGCTTTAAAAAATTAAACTTTGGATGGCCCTTTCATGCTAGACTTCCAGATTTTATCCCGTTTTATGACTGCAGTCCAATCTTTTGCTTTCCCTGTTTGATGTCGTTTGTAGAGCTGCTTGTCTAAGAGCCAAGATAGAAAATGTCTTCTTTATATTTCAAAGTCTTGTCATTTGCTATGCTTTGTGGTTTTTGCTGTTGGTTATATGAGATGAATTCAGTTTTAGTTTCATTAATGTTCAATACAATATTTTCTGCAGTTTTAACTACAAATGAGAGGAGTTTCTGAGCATCATCAATAGTATCCTATAACAGAGCTATGTCTAGTTTGGGTTGCCGCTGAACATGCGCTTCTTCAAGCTCTGCAATTTTGCATTTGTGTTAAATATCCTGATTGGACTCACACTCTGCTTTGATGACATTGAGGGCCTGTTTCAAACATTCTTTGTTATCTCTTGTTGCTCTTTGATTGTAATTGTCTTGGGCAATATTCACAGTGGGTTTTTTGTTGTGTTACATTTTTGTCGTCCCAGAAACCTTTTCAGTTTTTTTTCAATTTGGTACTGAATTTTCTATTGCTTGTTTTGTGCTTCCATCGTGGACGCAAAGATGATGTCAAAGATGAAAAAGATCCTTGCTAGGTATAGACAAGGTATTTTGAAACGTTGGAGACCATGTGGAGCAAAGGAAAGATATATTATGATCTTCTAAGGTCATATATATTTTGATCTTCTGAGGTCAGAATGAGAAATATTATTTGGGCTGGATTTATCCACAACAACGCAGCTGAAGAGAGAGATAAATAGAGACAAAAGTATTTTCTTATCTTAAATCTACCCAACAAAGTTTATTACAAGACATCAAATACTTCTTTCTGAAGAATACTTGTTATTTCACATCCGATATTAGCTGTTTACTTACTCATTGCGTACCTTGATTAATCGCTGTGCCAAATCAAGCTGTGTAAAGGCACCAAACAAGAGTTGAAAATTTGATTTACATAATGTTACATAATAACAGTGGCTCTGCCTTTACATGTTTCAACAACATTTTGGTGGAGATTAATGAAAAATCGATTTACATATATATATATATATATATATATCTGTGTGGATGTGTATAAGCAATACAGGATGAGTCAGGTGTTTCAAAAAGTTTTTACAAGTTCAAGTTTGTAGACAACATTCATTGTATCAAGGTTGCGTCAACAGATTCGAACTCCCCTTGAAGCACAATGGTTTGACACAGCAGAACACGAGTTCAAATCTGCTTATCACTACATGCACACTAATTATGTTGTGCAAGACTGATCTTATGCATGAACTTAGGATTTCTTCTGTTTTCTTTTCGAGGTGTGTTAAGCAGAGCCCATAGCTGCCTAAACAGCCCATGACCAGGAGGTTTTGCAGACGTAATAAGTACAAATACTTAATTTCTCCCTCAATCTACAGCTGGTGTTGTCCCTTTAGTTCTCCTAAATGCTTATTATCAATTAGTCAGGGGATTTGCTAAAATAAATCACTTATTACAAGACTCCGAGTCCACTGAAAAGTTAAAGCTACAGGAAATGAGTGCACATATTAGGCAAATGGGTTAAGAAGAAGACGTAACTGCAAGCAAGGCTGTTACTAAGAACCCTGAACAGGTTAATGTTACAGACCCCTGGGAAAAAAAGAGAAAGAAAAAATTCCGAAGAGTAGAAGAGAGAGGAAGGAAACTCATGACCTAAATAGGGGTACTCCATTCAGGAACTTAGCACTAGAGCAGTGGTGAAACTTCAATGAAGATCAAGTAAAGGGATAGCCAGTTTTTAGGTTTGGTAAACAGAAACACAGTGATAGCACTGTGGAGCACATATTTCATTAAATGAAATCTGACACAATCTTTTAGGCAATTTGGTTGCACTAAAAACGAATGTCAAACCGGTTTGACTCTATCGAATCTCGATTTTTGCAAAGCTCATATCCCATTTCACTTCTACTTCTTCTAAGTGCCTTGTCTGTAGACGTTGGCTATCATGATGTTCCAACTGATCCTATCCCTTGTCAGATATAAAATTTCACTTGTTTGTATTGTCTTTCTCCAGTTGTTGGCCACATGCTTCCTCAAATTTCCCAAAAAAGTTCTTCGCTGCCGCCCTCTCGTCTCTGGTTCGTTCTGTATGTCCAGTCAGCACCAAGTTCTCCAGACCCTCCTTCCTCATAACTTGCCCCAAGAATTCTGTCTGCCTTCTTCGAACTGTCCTCAACAGGTTCTTTTCCCATTTCACAGACTTGCAAATTACCAAAAAAATTTATGTAATGATTTAAATTTAGTTTCAATTTTATGAATGTAAGCAGTTCAAACTGTAAGACACCCTGGCCTTTGCTTTTTGATAACCAGTCTCTTTTCAAGCACTAGCAATAATCAGTCATCATGTTAGAGGTAACTTTTTATAAATTGTTTCAGTAGGGTATTTGCCAGTATTATTTACCATTTTACCAGCAGGTAAATAAGATACGAGAATCGGAAAAGGAAAACAAAAAGTATGGTCACGCAGATTAATGAAATTTTGCTGCATATTTGGACAGAGCTTTTTAAATGCCCATTTTGGAGTTCTTTAGACTACAAACAATGGTTATGCGAAAGGAACACAAAAATAAAAGCGATTTTACGGAGATTGAGGGTCACCAGCGGCTAAAAGTATAGGAAAAATCGAAACTTTACAAATAGTTATTTTATAAATAGTTGGATACAAAATATCAGGTTCAGTCAAAAAATTATTATAACTGGGGTGTCAAAATCATTTTCTTGGCAACAATTAGCCAGATTAGGGGTTTATGTATTGTGGAGCCTACTTTTCAGCGAAGGGAAAATAAAAGAAACAAATTTTTGTCTAGAAGTCAAATGTTATGGGTAATCAAAGGTACAAACAAGAAACCAATTAAAATGTATGTGGAATAAAGACAAAATTAATTTCAAATTTCAAAATTAAAGATCTCGACTATCCCTGTTAGTACGATTTATATACCATGGGGATAAAT
>RDPX01000450.1:142097-161926 GCA_003991215.1 Morbakka virulenta | reverse complement strand
AGGATTGAGAGGTGGTAATAAAATTAGAGGATAATGAGGTGGTAGAGGATGTGAGAGGGGAAAGGTGGAGTAAGGGGGTGGGGGAGTAAGTATATTGGAGATTGATGGGTGGGGTTGAGGATGGGGGGCGTGGGGGGGAAAATTCGTCGAACTGAGAAGTGAGAGAATTATACTATATTTCCATCTGTTTTATTCCTAATTTTAATCTTAAAAGAAACATATGTGAAATTAGTTTCGACAAATTACATATGTTTAAAGACAAAAAAATCCCGGTAAATCTTTCAACATATACATTAGTATTACGTTTTTTCTAAAATGTTAAAGATGCTTTCTTTGTTCTTCTGTTAAACGCTCAATGTATTTGTTAGCGCTTACGGTTAGCTTTTGAACGCTTACAGAAACGCCTTAAAATGATAATTTCAAAAGTTTATTTTGATCTAAAAATTTTAATCGTTGTTAGTAGAGAAATGAGTTATCAAGTGGGAGGCAAAGATTGGGAAACGTGGAAAGGAAGGACATGATTAACAGAGATATGCAGGCTGTTGGTGGGAGGTGATTACAAACTGTTAATTAGATTTTATAAACTGAAACCAAATCTATCTTCTCATTCATTTATCTGCTGGTTTTCGAATTTCAGTTTTTCTTTTTCAGAAACAGTGTTTTGGTTAATATTGGTACATTTGGTTTGTTTGACTAATTTCTATTTATATTAAAAATTTAAATAAACATTACTGAACTATTTAAATGAGGTAACTCTAACTTCTGAGGCCTTTGCTTTCCATGCCTCCCCCACTCCCCACCAGCTGCTCTTGATATTTTTAAAGGGTAAGACCAAGGGTGTCATAAATATTCCAGATCATTATTTTAGGCCTTTGCAAGCTTGACCGGATTTTCAAATTTGGGGCTATCATTATTGTCATCCGCCAAATTTCAATAGATATGAAGAACAGCTTTCCGGATAAACCCAGCTGATGGCTTCATTGGGGAAACACTTTTCCCTTTTCGCATCAAATTTTGTGTTCTCATTTCTTTTTTCTCAGCGTCATGATTGTCTTTGAACTCAACAACCAACTTACCGAGTTTCAACTTTTTTTTCGTTGACGCAGGTGTTCCATTCACCGCTAATAAATAGGTTATTTGTATGTATTTTTTAACTTCATCAATATTTTGCTGTTATCGTTAGGATTCAAACTTAAGTCTAAATTGAAATGACAAACAGAATACATATGAAGAAAGCCAACTAACAAACACTGCTCTACCACACTTTTATGTTGACGAACGGAAAGAATGACTGAAACTTAAGGTAATCCAAACTGCGGTAGCTATGAGTTATAATTACCGCCTGGAAATAATACGAAACTCTTAATAAACAACTGTAATACGCTGCGGCTTTATGAAGCTGAAGTAATCGATTTCGACCTTCGTTTCTAAGGAAAATGGGTGTAGCATATCAAAGGAATTTCCGCTCACACGCATTCCAGTGATGCTCTGGCTGGAGGTTTTGTCAAGCAAAATAAGCAAGAGGTTTGAATGATGTTCTGAATGACACTTTTTTCCCAAAAATTAATTAATAGCAGGGGAAGTCTGTTTTGGGCTAGTCTGTTTCGGTGAATCAACTGGTTTCAAGTGAAAAAGTGATAAGGTTGACTGTGATGCTTTGAAAATTTCGCAGGTCAAGGATAAGTAAGTGAAATAATCGTCAAATGAGCTCATTTTTTAACACTGCACCATCCAAGCAGGATATTGGAAAGACTACAAAAAGGATTTTAGTCTCTGGTACGATTATTAAACAAGCTAGCTTTAGTGAGAAACTTAAAAGCTATTAAACGAGCTTAATTTTCTTAAGTAGGTCTCTGTGTGTTGCCGTGACCACAAAGGTGCTTGTTTTTTAAACTCAATTTTGGCACTTTCAGGAGGAAAAATATGTTTTTGGTGTAAACTTTGATTCTTGTGGTGGTCTGTTGAGAAATTATTATCCCTCTTTGGCGTCATGACGCACAGACTACGACGTCCTGGCGAGTGGGAAAAATAAGATGGGGTGAGGCTAAATACCTCCTTGTGTTTGTTGACAAAGTAAATGGTGTTCACAGCAGCAAGTTTGAACGAAAATTTATGGAAAAAGACAGCTAAACATAGACCACCAGAACTTACAAGGATCTGTTTCTGTTAAGAAAGTCTTATTTTAACCCTTTTGGAAACCCCAAAGTTAACTTGCAACATGAAGACTAGGGTTTTTAAAGCATGGGCAGAGCCAGTGAAGGGAAAGAGATGAAGGGGAAGGCAGAGGTTGGGATGGCGAGATACCATCAGGAGAGACATGGAGAAGAAAGGAGTGAGAGATGAACAGACAATGGAAAGACTACTATGGAGAAGGAAGATTCGTGCTGCAGACCCCTGATCTTTGGGAACCTGCNTGTTTCTGTTAAGAAAGTCTTATTTTAACCCTTTTGGAAACCCCAAAGTTAACTTGCAACATGAAGACTAGGGTTTTTAAAGCATGGGCAGAGCCAGTGAAGGGAAAGAGATGAAGGGGAAGGCAGAGGTTGGGATGGCGAGATACCATCAGGAGAGACATGGAGAAGAAAGGAGTGAGAGATGAACAGACAATGGAAAGACTACTATGGAGAAGGAAGATTCGTGCTGCAGACCCCTGATCTTTGGGAACCTGCAAAGAAGAAGAAGATGATGAACACTAGGGTATAAGGGCGGCAATTTTTTGTGTGAAAGTGTTAACATTTGTTTATTTTTAGTACAGTAGGATAAATAGCCTTGATGACAAAAACAATTATAGCATTTAATGTTATTGGAATCTTATAATTCACAACCCTTGAGATAGGCGGAAATATAAGCACAAAACATTAAGGAATAAAGATGTAACTGTAAATACTTATTTGTGAGACTAATTAATTTTATGTTATTTTCAGTTCTGATTATTTGACTAGCTGTTGTTTTAAACTATGATTAGTTAGTTTTTTAGTGTAACTAAGCGTAAGTATTTCTGTGTAAAAATAAATCTGGACACAATTTGTATGTTAATTGACTGGAAATCTTTTGAAGTGAAAATATACAACACACATATTTTATTTCATTTTATGAAAAAAAATTCAGTAAAATTTAATTTAGAAATAGATCCTTAAACTAGGTGGATTTATACTTCTTCTTTTGGCTGCTTCCTGTTATTAGGGGTAGTCGCAGCGAATTTTCGATCTCCATATAGTGCTGTCTTGAGTTTGATCGCGTCTAAGCTCCTTTTCCTCATATCAACTTTGATGTTATCCATCCATCTTTTTTATGGTCTTCTCCCTTATCTCCTTCCTAGTATGTCTACCCTCAGCACTCTCTTCATGAAGTATTTCTCTTCTCTTATCTCCACGTGTCCGAACCACCTCAACCTCGACTCTATTATTTTCCGAGAGAGTTCCCCAATGGCCAGCCTGTCTCTCACCACTTGGTTGCGCAACATATCTCTTCCGGAAATTCCCAGAGACCATCAGAGCACCCTCATTTCGGCTATTCATCTGTTTTTCAAGTCCTGCTGTGAAAGGTACTGTTTCCATGCGGTTATCACTGCTGATCTCACTATTGTCCTGTGTGGTTAGCTCTTTACTCTCGCCGGCAATCTGTTGTTGCATATCACCGCCTGAAAACTAGGTAGACAATAAATAAATAAATATTTAAGAACATATATTATTTATCTTTAACATTTAAATAGAGTATAAATAGGTACATTAATGTAGGGCTATAAGAACTTGGGCTTCTGAAAGACAAAACAGGTTGTTCCCCTGGATTAATTTTACTATCCACTCTGTAAACCTCTAAGCTCTTATAGTGGACTTGTTGTTGTCCCTTTTCTGCTTTGTGTTGCCTTTTAATGACATAAACATCTCCAAAGAAACACAATGTAATACCAAATAATAAATTGTACGAAATGTATGCTGATGACAATGATTTCTACCTCCTTTCTGTCTATTTGAAGCTACCTGAGGGCAGAAAAGAATGCTGGGTATCGTGTGGGGCTGCCTAACTCTATAAAACATTTTACACAAATCATTTGTAAAAGAAGTAAGTCTATAAGTTCTCATACTTCTAATCCGTATGTAAAGATAAGATTTCGGTTTACAAAATTCTTTGGGTTCATTGGCTCGGAAGTAGCCATAGATATAGGAGCTTTTTATATCATGAGTTGTAAGCTTTTACTGAGCAAATTTTGAGAAATACGGGGTCTTTCATTTTTTTGTACCCCGAGTAAACAGTGGGCCCATTTTTGTCTTTCACAGATATCCATCTATAAAAGATCCGAAAGGAAGCAACAGATCAAAAAAAGTGGGACAGAAAGCAAGACAACAAAAAATGCAAGACCTACGGATCGCCCCTGCAAGACCCTCCGTGGGAAGGCCCTTCCTCGTGAGAGATGCTACACCTATTTTCAGACTGCTTAGACCATTTGGCACAGCATTTTTAGGCTTCTACGTTGGTGACAGGAATTGTTTTTTTACGAAGTGGTGTAATAACAATGCTGCACAGGCGTTGTTTTTCAACCTAGGAGAGATTGTGCAAACTTTGTTGGACCTTTCTTTAAAGACCCTCCTTGGGTTATCTGGTCCTTAACACTTGGGAAAAACATACCATGGCCTTGATTTCGTTATATGCTTTTAATGTGAAGATGAAAAATCTACATGTTTATACTTAGATTAATAAAGTTATTGAAAATTACAAGCGAAAATGTTTTGTAGGTAAAGTTCTGTGAGGAAAATAAAAAAACACACGCCATTTTTCAGGGACAAGTTTCACAATATTTTCTGCCTCTCGTCACTTCTTTTATTAGCTAGGGTACAGAGTTCAATTGTTTGTGAGTTTGTTTAGTTTTTTCTTGTTTTAAATATGTTGAGCAGGTACCATTTACTCTTCGCCAAAGCATGCTTGAGGCTTGACATAACCAGATTTATTTTCAAGCTTCAGCTATTCTCTTTCCCGCCTTTTTTTTTTGTTTAACAGGAAACGCTTTTGTCAATAACGGATGTTCATGCTCTCGTTCTCACCTTGAGACAGCCCAGCCTTGAAGTCTGCTTTATTGTTAAATCAGACCACGGTTCTAAGTACACTATTCTTCTCCAGGAGTGACCACGTGTATAATGCTTAATAATAGAGAATAATTCATCGAATGGTGTTCCGTTAAACATCTGTCACGCTCTGTTCATACAGGTTTTAATACATGATCTAGACTGTCGGTTTGCATTCATATCAGGATTTTTTTACCACTCGCTTTTCTTGTAGTATAAGACTGCTTGCGTAGAATCTTGATAGTAATTTTGGACGGTATGTGCAATTCTAATTTTGAATAATCTTTTTAGACAAGCATAAATAACATGAATTCACCGAAAACAGCTAATGGAGCACCACACATTGATGGCAGAAATGGTCAGGCCTTTAAAACCATTGAAAACCTAGCATGGAAAAGTGCTTCGTACAAAACACTGTTTGCTCTCATGCTTATTCCACCACTCGTAGTCAACTATTATTTTGGCTGGTCTTGGGTTGTGTATCCGTTAACTTTTATTTGTCTACTTTTACCAGCCTTCGGGGTGTTTATGATTACATTTAACATCGTCTCGGATACCAGACAAGGAAAGAAAAGCCGGATCGAGGAGTTTATTACCTTCAATGATGAGAAATTACAGAAGAAATACACAGGGCAATTCATTCCAATTCAGGTACTATATGAAGGATATTTCGCTGGCCGCTTGGACTTTAAAACTGATGTTTTAGAAGCATTAGAATATCGAGAATCTTATGTTACTTACCGATTCACTTTGTGGCATGTTAAATTTTTTATTCTAACATTTTTGCCGGAATTGTTGTTTCACACCCGTAAACAGGATTTGGATCAAGTGAGAGATCACTACGATCGAGGAAATGACTTTTACCGTGGTTTTTTAGGTGAGAGAATGGTTTACACTGCAGGAATTATGGAAAATGTGAACAACACTCTTGAACAAATGCAAGACAACAAGATGAAAGGAGTGTGTAAAAAGGTTCAGTTAAAACCGACCGATCGTTATTTGGATATCGGGTGTGGCTGGGGGACCCTTGTTAACTTTGCAGCTGAAAATTATGGTCCTCTGAGCGTTGGACTTACCCTAGCTAAAAACCAGGCCAATTATGCGAAACAAATTGCTGATGAAAAAGGACAGGGCGATCGTGCAAAGTTCATTTGTGCTGATTACAGGGACTTTAAGGACAAAAATTTTGATAAGATAACTTGTTTGGAAATGGCAGAACATGTCGGCATACGCTTATTTGGTAGCTTTGTATCCCAGGTGTATGATATGCTTGATGATAACGGCATTTTCTTTTTGCAAATCGCAGGCCTGAGAAGGGCTTGGCAGTGGGAGGATTTTATTTGGGGACTATTTATGGCCAAGTACATTTTTCCAGGTGCAGATGCTAGCTGCCCCCTTAACTTCGTGGTTGGTCATTTAGAAGCTGCTGGATTTGAAATTCAATCGTGTGAAACAGTCGGGATTCATTACTCGCATACCATTAGAAGATGGTACTTAAACTGGATCAAGGAAGAAAACAAGGCAGAGATGACTAATAAATACGGTTCAAGGCTGTATAGGATTTGGGAGGTGTTTTTAGCCTGGTCCACAATAATTGCCCGCCAAGGGAATTCTACTTGCTATCAGATAGTAGCTCATAAGAATTTGAATCATTATACTAGAAACAAGTTTGTATTTACTTCAAAAGAAAATATATAGCTCTTATTATGTGTTTTGACATTGCTAGTATCGTATCAGCTGTGCCTTAATGATTTTCTTAGGATATTAAAGATTGTACCTCGAACACTGTCCACAACAGGAATCACATTTTCCGATGGTGAAGGGTGTGGGTGTATTTGCAGATACTTGTATATTAACAGAAATATTCACGTTCATTGATCTTGATTAGTAAAGCAAGGAAAATTCATTATTTCCAGGTTGAAATATTGTTTACACCTGAAGTTGTGTTTAAATACACGTCATTCAAGATCGTCTTTATTGAACGAGAATCGTTGAACCCATGTATCTAGTTGTAAACCAATAAATAGTTACAGAAAAGCTATATTTTGGACAATACAAATAAGCATTGTAACGGGATCATACTTAGTATGTTTGAATAGAAATGTCAGGAGTCTATCTTTTCCTGTTTGGATTTTGTGACAAGCTAGGTTATTGCTTATATTTGTTTACATATGGGAGGGTTCTTTTGACTTGTTGAGTGTAGATCAAACATTTTGTACGGCAGTAGACATCTTACACGGTATTTCCTGTGCTGTGCTGAATCACCACGTCAAATATTAAATAAAAAATAGGTAGCTTTACTATTAACATTTTCACTACCTGCTGATTTTTTCCCTTACTGTTATCATTTGTTTTCGATTAGTAGTAATTACCATTGCTTAGAAATTTTTATGCACGTATATTATGAAAAACTCGTCAAGCTTCGGGTTCAAACAAAAATTAGAAGCTGTGGACGGCCATTTCTTTTAAGAGTAAGCGTGGTGTTTTTTTACATTTAACTGTTTTATTTTCGTTTTGAATAAAATGTATTTCGTCAAGAAGTAGCTACTGGGTTAAACTATTTAAATACAAATGATGTTTAAGAATTAACTAACCTTGTTTTGCAAAAAATGTGGAAAACGTTTAATTGTAGAGCGAATAGTAAAGTTGATCACAGCACTGAAAACCGTACAGGTGATTTGGTTTACATGTACAGTTAAACATATTGTCATTTCAAGTTTAGTGAACCAGTTGATCCAGTGATTTCACTGGGTTTTGAAACTGCTGATGAGATAATAAGAATTTCCAACAACCAGTTGAAAGGAGTTTATCTTTGTCTTTACTGGTGCGCGACATGCTAAACAGAAAACACAACAAGTGATCCCTTAGTATCTTTGAGCGAAAAGCTCGAGGGAAAATTTATGGTTTGTTACCAACCGGATTGTGAAAGCGCGGTCTTTGTGTAATGAAAGGCCAGGTCAACACAAAAGTTATTAACGGCTTTGTTGGTTTTATGAAACTGAGGAACAATAGTTGTATCGACAATGAAATATGAGAAAAAGTGAGCCAATTTTCTGAAGTCAGGCGATTAATATTGTTTATCTCAACCTCCTATTTTCAACAGGTAGTTTGACATTGGTCACTTAAGTTTATATTTGAAAAAGGAGCGATCAAAAATTGATTGAGATGCAATTTTCACCCATGAATTGGCGCGGTTCATTGGGAATTGAGGCAAGGTAAAAATCAGCTGCTACCCCAACATTTAAAGCTATTTTTCTTGGATAACCAAGGCATTGTGTGCCTGCCGAAATCACATTTTTTTTTGTTTTCGTCGACAAAAGAAATTGTGCATAATAAGAAGGAACGATGAGGATAAAATTACTAAAATCACCAAATTGGTGGTTCCTTTGAAATGGTTATTTTGACAGAAAACAAAAGGTTGAAAGAATTTAACAACGATTTTTTTTTTACAAAATTTCAACGGCAATTAGTGCTTATAATTAAAAACAGTAAGCAGCTCTCCCCAAATGGCTCCTACTTCCCTGCCAATTCACAGGCTTGAGAAAGAATCCAGGGACTGGTCGGAGCAGAAGGGGGCCAACATCTTGACCAAGGTCGTATTTAGACCATATTATATTTAAAGAGGTCTCTTGAGCTGCTAGAAATATAAAAAAGCCATGACACCACCAATCGGAGTGACTTAGTGCAGACAGAAATAATTTTGCGTATTTAGTGAATTCAGGTGAAATTTTGTGACGGTATCGGAGAAGGCTAATGCAGGAAGCCTTAATCATCGCCAATATTCAATTAAGACCCCACCTTTAAATAAGATACAATGGGGGAAGAATTTCAGGTCCGCGCAATACCGTATTTTTGAATTGTACGTGGCCCTTTTTTTTAAGCCGCCTTCGCTACTAAATCATATCTCAAAAGCCAGAGTCTGATCTATTAAGTAAAACAATAGTACCATATTTTTTTCTTTCACAACAAAGACCTCCAATGAGAGATGAATATGACTTTATTTACATTGTGGTAATCTTAACTTGACTCCTTCAAATTATTAAGTATTCTTTGTTTATATGCTGCACTCGAATACAAGAATGGGTCGAAAGATGCTAAAAAATAACTTGAGCAACCGCTTGTGAGACGAATGAATTCAGTACTTCTTACAACTTGTCTTGGAGAGAAAGAAAATTTCGTATAAGCCTACATGCATTTAATATGAACATTTGTTTCGGTAACTGCGTCTTTTTGATAGTCGTTTCTAACTATTACATAAAAAAATCAAAATAGTTTCCGTTTTTTATAGTACTTTTGACAGTAACTCTGCGGTTTTCTTGCTTCTATTGTAAGTCTGATACTTGCCTGGGGTAAACTTCTCTTTTGCTTTTGTCGTTCAACGTGGTATCTGATGGCTGATGACCAACCCAAGAGAAAGGACCTTCCCACGGAGGGCCCTGGAGGGGCGATCCGTATGTCTTCCATTTTATGGTGTCTTGCGTGCTTTCTGTCCCACATTTTCTTGCTCTGTTGCTTCATTTCGTGTCTTTCATAGGTGGATATCTGTGAAAGACAAAAATGGGCCCACTGTTTACCAGGGGTTCCATCAATGAAAGACCCAATATCTGATGCATTTTACGGTGAAAAATTCAAAGTTTGGGCTTCAAAGATTTATTTTTCGATCGGAATACGTCCTACCAAAATGGCTTCTTCAATGAAACAAAACACATTCTTCTCTTATTCAACGGCTTCCTCCCTCACATCTGGTTTGCTTGGGAGTTCCTGATCCAAAGATAATTGCTATACGTCTTTATAAATATGATGTCCTCCGGTTGTAGGGTAGAATTTTACGTCGAATACCATTTTATATTGCAGGTATCATTTGGACTAACACAATTGCAGTAGGTTTGAGCGAAACTAGTTTTCCTTCAGTAAAGTGCCCTTGTGACCGAGTCGCAAAAATTCTTAATGCACACAAAAAGGGCAGTGGTTCTACTGTTAAGGCTACACGTGTGATGTAACTGGATATCAAGTCAGCGAGAAAAAGAACACAAGAGAGCTGTCCAAAAAGGTGACACCAAAAGTCATGAAATAGCGGAGCACTGCTGGACAAAAGATCACTGCTTTGACTGGGAAAACAAACAGATTTTGGACAAAGAACCTATCACCACAACAAGAAAAATTAAAGAAACCATTCAATCTCTGCAGCTCAGTACTCATATCAACAGCATATCCTACAGGATATCCAGAAATATGGCTTCCAACACTGCAGAAAAGAAACACAAGAAACACAAATTAGGCATGGCGCCATTCTTGAAAAAACGCGATCCCTGTCACCAAGTACTATCATCCTCCCATATTCATGAAATTTCTTTCTGGTGTTAACTGTGATGAGATTGCCCTTCCCCTTGAGGAATGCTTATCTATTAACTGCTTGATTTGTCGCTTCCTTCAGATCATTTTTGGGTTTTTATGTTGAACCTATTTGTAAGTCTGCTTCTAAGAAGTAGAATCTTTGTATCGTGCTAGACAATAACTTACACCTGAGGGCATTTTGTAACCATATAAACCTGCCGTCGATCCTTGCACCAAGTACTGAAGCCATATCTAGATGGGTGTTTCATCATTTCATCTTGATGTTCTTGGTCAAGTTCAAAGAGGCTTTTGTAACTTCGTAAGTCGAAATCTTACTGCTACTCTTCAAGCTCTTTCTTATCGAGAAATTTTGGGTTGTCTTAGTGTTTCAATAGCTATTAACATGAGAAGTGTTCTGATGAATTTCCCTCCGTAGTATCAGCTTAGTTTGTTACATCTTGCTTGACTCGTTTCCTTCTTGGCCCCAATCAGATATAGTAAATCTTTGTATGAATGTAGATGTTTTCCACGGAGCACAAAATTATAAAATTAATTGGCTTCTGAGTGCTTTCCTTCATTATATGACTTGAATCTATTAGTTTAGCCATTTTTTTCTCTCCTTTTATTAATTACATACATTGAGTGGCATTTTGTCTGGTATGGTTTTCTACCTAAAAAAGAGTAAAGATCCTCTTTCGACTGAAAGAATTCTCTTTTACTTTTAAAAAGGTACCAACTGAGCGACAGCTGTTCCCTACATGATGCAAGTTGTGTGGCCAGGTAATAAGTGAAGTAGCTGTAAGGGTTCTATTGATATCAGAAAGTAGTGCATTGCTTTGATTAAGACACGACTAAAAGCGAGTCAAGTTTTTTTTGACCCCCACTCCATACCCTCCAAATTTAGCATTTCTAATTTAAGGGACGTTTACTAGTATTTGGGTATTTCAAGTTTTAAGAAAATTTCACCAGAGCTATTTAAGACATTAGTTTCGAAATTGAAAATAGTGTTGATAAGAGTTGGTTAAGTTTTATTGTAGAAAGAGGTGTGGGAAATCAGAAAGGAGAAAAGGCGATTGGATTAGTCGAGGTAGTTGGTCATTTCCCTAGGAATGTTCAACAGCTATTGAGAACGTTCTGAAACACGGTGAAGCTTTTCCTGACAAGGTGAGAATTTCAGCTGCTGGTGGACCTAAAATTCCTTGTATTCCTACTTTCACTACATTGTAACCAAGGTTACTACAACAGTCTGAACAGTTGATGCAATAAGGAAGAACAAGAAAATGTTGATTAAAAAAGGTGGTGGCGAGAGCGGACGTCTATCTTTCATGTTCCCTCCTTATCTTGGTCAAGATTTCTGAATTGCCGATAGCTCGGGTTGTGAAAAGGGTGAGGGATACTTATTATGGCAAGGGCGCTTATTAGGATTAATACCGGTAAGATAATGGCAGCAGCGTAGTGAATTTTTACTGCGTGTTAAATAGTGTTAAGTTAAACTAGCTTGACGTTTTACCTTAAGACATCGCGAAACAAAAAGGTAAGGGAGAAGGGAACAATGGCATTTTTTTGTATTTATCGTGAGAGAAATAATTCACTGTTACTATGACAACTCAATGAGATACCGCAAACTGCATCAAGTACATCTGCTAGTTTAAACTTCTACTGTTTTGGTTTGGTTTGTAAACCAACTGGTAGCGTCAATTGACTAGATCATGTATTATTTCAGCCTTGTGAAAACAAGAGAAAGAGGATCACAAAATATCAACATAAAAAGAGATCACCTGACCGTTCTGGATTCGAAATGCAGCTGCTACTACGTATCGGCGGATAAGATTGACACAATATGAAGAAGTGTTAAAGCAAAGCCAGTGGAAAATGACATATTATATCATTTAGAAAAAGCTGTTTGTTACAAATTCTGCTTGAGTTAGAATTCTTTTGACCGTTATTCTCAATATCTACCTCATCAAAATACCTGTTTTTGAAAACAGGGCTCATATTCACTATTTTTGTAAATATTAGCCTGTCTATTTGATGCCAAAGTGTAAGCAATAATTTTTAATGTGAGGTAACTCTTTTGTTAGACGCTTTATGCTAGAAAGCCTGCAATATTTTCATATTCCATAACTGTTCACAGTCATATTCCTGCTATGCAGGTATCATAAAATGTGTATGAAGAACACAGTAATCCCGTAGATGTCTTTGGAAAATCTAACTTATACTCCTCACACTATTTTGTTTGCAATGTATTGTCAAGTATTTTCAGGGTTCAAAGTCATTTAAACATTTCCATAGTATGTAGGCCTAAATGTCATCTACAAAAAATATATGTACTATAAATTTGACTGCAGGCTAAATTAATCCCAGGGTAGGTCACTTGGGATTTTTCAGCCTGCATTTTTACAATTTTACCTCGTCATGTTCCTTGCGTCAAGAGAAAGCTAAAAAGAAAAGCCATCCTCATTCAACCAGTAATTTTTACCTAAACACTAAAGTATGAGGTTAGTTGAATAATTGTTGACCAATCACATACAACTACGAAACACTTTTTCTGTTAAAGAAAATACGCTACATTGTAATCGCTGGATTGCTAAGATGAAATAAAAAGCTGGCGATAAAAGGAATTCGATCCACATATACATCTACATAAAATATTTTTTTCTAGAAGATGGTGTTTGAAACTGCTTGCAGGAATTTTAGGAAATTTATTAAAAATATCCCTGGCGAAAAAAGCGTCAAAATGTAATCTATGTGTCCAGGAAATAACTGCTACATAGCAGCAGTACTGTGCAGACATTATCCGGTACCCGAGGATTATGTACAGTTCTGCGCTTGCACAACCATACAGTTTAAACAAACATTCACAGGGGTTGCATTTTTAGTTTCCATCACACGGTAGCCACTTGAAATGAATTACCGTATTTTCTCTAATTTAGTACGGCCTCTTATTTAGGGCGGCAGTTAAAAATTGGAAAACTGGACAATTTATTTTCCTCTTATTAATAGTGCGGGTGCATTCCATAGAATGTTCAATTTTCCTCTTATTTAGTGCAGGAAGGGTCAAATTCTCCTCTTATTATAGTGCGGATAGATTTTATTTTAACCAGGTTAAAAATAAGTTTAAAATTTTTTTTAACACTTTATCCTTTCTTTGCAGAAAACTAACAAAAACTACAAACAAAAAGGGTCCACTTTATAATTTTTTTCGCTATCTTCTTGCTGAAGATGCTCGCCTGCATTCTGCATACAAAGCTCGTAGAATTTTCCACTTCTGACTTTTGATTTGTCTGTAGTGGTAATACCACAGACTTCGAAAGGCTTCTTCATCATTTCACTATCGGCACTGATAACGTTATATACCTTTTCCACCCAACCAATCATGTGTTGGCGACTGGGAGCAGGAATTTGATCGAGTTTTTCATCTATCATTTCTGATACATACGCAACCCAACATTTTCTAAGAATTGCCTTGAAAGGATGGTTAATACAAACATCCAAAGGATGGCACTTGGAAGTACAACCAGCTGGAATCATCAAAATATCTGACTTTTCTTCCACGGGGGAAGAATTACATTTTCCTCTAAATATTAGTGCGGGCTAGAAGTGGTCTAAAGATAGTAACTTATTCCTTCTAATTATTAGTGCGTCATGCCCGAAATAATTATTTTTAGGCCGTACTAAATTAGATAAATTACGGTACAACCATTTCTAGGAATGAGAATTGCCTGCACAATTAACAAAATAAGTGAATCATTAGATACTTGTAAATGTCAAGTATGATTTTAAACTTTAAATGAAAACTGAGCCCATAAGTGGAAGTCCGAATCAGACAAATTATTTTTTACTACCTGATGGTAAATGACATCCAATTACCTTTGCCAAGGAGGTTATATTTTCGTTTTGTTTCTTTCTCTGTTTGTGTCCAAAATAACTTGAAAAGTTATGAACAGAGTTAGATGAAACTTTCAGGATATATTGAGAGTAGCACAAGGAAGAACCAATTAAATTCTGGTATTGATTGAGCTCATCGTCTGTATTTTCTTTGAGTTTGTGCAGGATTGACAGTTTGCAGATAACAACAGTACAGAACAACATACCTTGGTGAACGTAAAAGAAAAAACAATAGTTGGCAACCAAGGGTGTTATTCCTTGGTTGGTTAAGACGCCTGTCCGGTAAACAAGAGGTGGCGTTCTTCTCTGCACAGTCGTTGAGGCCAGTTGGGCTGAGGGACTCTCAATCAATGTAAATCATGGTGATCAGCAAGAAGAACGAAAGACCATTAATAAACATCAAAATTGGACAAGAAGAAATAAAACAGGTGCCAAGCTTCAAATATTTGGGCAGTTTAATTACTGAAGATGGGAGATGCGACCAAGAAATCAAAAAGAGGATAGGAATGGCAAAAGAATGTTTCGAACGGAGGAACAAGACGCTGTCCCTGAATACCAGAAAAAGACTCCTGGCTTGCTATGTGATACCAATACTAACCTATGGAAGCGAGTGCTAGACCATTTCAAAATCGATGGAGAAAAGGCTCGAAGCAACCGAGATGTGGTTCTTCAGGCGCATGCTAGGTATTTCAATGACAGAAAAGAAAAGCAATAGCAATGTACTACAAGAAGCAGACGCAATGCGGTCACTGATGAAGACTATCCGACAACAACAGCTTAGGTTCTTAGAACATGTGCTAAGGAAAGGTGGCCCCGAAAACCAAGCATTGACAGGGAAAATAGAAGGCAGGAGGAGCAGACTGGAGTCATTGCATAAGTGTCTGGTTCTCTTTGCAAATCAAAGTTTCGCCACAAGAACCTGTGTGTCATTTGGTCTTCAACCGTAATGCCGATCGAGTGGTACATCTTGGACAAGTCACCAATGAATGCAAAGTTTTTTTCTCGAAAACGGAGTAGCACACAAATTAGATTGTTCAACATATCCAGTCATTTGGCCCAATACTCATTGAGTAAATGTCCGTGAAATTTGGCACTACTATTAAATACCATGGTGTGGTTTTTTATTCGGATTCAGAAGATGATTAGATATATAGTGTAGGGGACCAACATAGTTCGTCATATTGTCTTTACTTCGCTTGCGAGCAACAACACTATGCACCATATCTTCTATTTGCCGTTGATATAACTCAGCTATCTCTTCACGAGCGAAAAGTGTCGTCAAAATTCACGTCTCCCGTAGCAATCCCAGCCGATTGACTCGTTTTCATACTTGAAATTCTATACTTGATCCTTTCATGGATTTGAAAAAGCACATTTAATAAAAACGGGAATTTATTTCGGGTGACCTCATCCCTTTTCTCTTCGGTTACTAGTTTAATTTAAAAATGGAAGCAATTGTAGAGTTTTTGACTTCACTTTGCAATCCCATTTTTTCAAGATCACGGCGATCCTTTTCAACAATGTTCAAAATTCGGACTCCATCAGCGACCTTTGGCATAACTTTGATTTCGGTCATTTTTCCGGTCACAGATAGCGTCTAATATCTTCCTTTGATCTCCGTACTTTTTGTCAAGCCGATCCAGTATTTTTTCAATATCATTGCCCAAGTTGTCAACTTTGTCTTTAATCTGTTAAGATAGGCAAGACTTAAGAACAATGGCAAGTTGGTGATTTTTACACTGTGGTTTGTCGTGTTTATTAAATTCCATTTTGATTCGAGGGTACTTTCTCACATCACCGTGGAATTTTTTGAATCGTAGCTTTTCGTGCCTAACCCCACTGCTGAAACCATGTCTCGCTTCCCTTTTAGACGGCTTTTTAAAAGCTTCTTACATCGGCATAACCCAGTTCTTCTCGCTACCCTTTTCTTCCGATGAAAGTTTGCAGGCGTAACGTGGCTTCTTTAATGTTTTCGACAATACACGCCTTTCTGTATTATTCTCTAAATTGTCAGGTGTATCAGAGAGTCAGCGGTTAATCTTGCCAACTGTTTTTAGGAATTTGTCATTTTCTTGACCTTTACGAATTTTCAAGTTGTCTATCTTTCTTTTCTCACGTTCTCACTCTTCAGCAGCTTCTTAATGTTTGCGTTCCAGCTCTTTCAGACTTTTCAGCTCTCCTTCCTCCTCATCTTCTTGCTTCCTCTTCTTTTCTTCTTCATTTCTGGTCTTCATTATAACAACAATGTATATATATATATATATATATATATATATATATATATATATATATATACCCTGATATTCTGTTGAGTTTGAATTAGAAGTGAACACCACTGTCAACATGACATCATTTTCATCCTTAAAGCCAGCATTGTAGAAAACAAATCTATTCATTAGCTTGATGACAAAAAAGATAACTTACCTTTCACCTTGTAAAGGTGCCCCTCGTGAAGAGTAATATATCAACCATCAGATATTTTTTTCGACTCTCGTTGGTGAATTTCTCNTATATATATATATATATATATATATATATATATATATATATATATACCCTGATATTCTGTTGAGTTTGAATTAGAAGTGAACACCACTGTCAACATGACATCATTTTCATCCTTAAAGCCAGCATTGTAGAAAACAAATCTATTCATTAGCTTGATGACAAAAAAGATAACTTACCTTTCACCTTGTAAAGGTGCCCCTCGTGAAGAGTAATATATCAACCATCAGAAATTTTTTTCGACTCTCGTTGGTGAATTTCTCAGAGCAGCAAGGTCTACTCCATTGGTTGAAGATTTCGTTCCAAAGGCAAATGTTCTTATCAACTGTATGATTTTTCAAGACACCCATAAATAGTACGCGAAACACCATTTTCATAAAATCATTTGCAGATTTCAAAGTAAATTTTTCTTCCAATTAGCCTTGCCAAGCAATGACCAGCAATGACCAAACAATGACCAAGTTGTCAATGAGTTTTAGGAGTCGTCGGTTACTTAACCTTCAGTGTGTATGGACCTTGTAATTTTGTACATCTCCCCGCAATGCCATACACATTTCTTTCTGGATTCTCTAATTTGACTTGATAGATGTTGTTTTTTCTGGTTCCAAAAGCTTTTAGTATAAAACTTTGTTTATGAATTTTCAGTTGGTGTTGTTTGGAATAAATAACATTGCCTGGTAGCCGTATGGTGGCAGTGATAGCTCACCTTAGGATGCGCACCAACACCTAGTACTTCTGGAAAATACGTCACTTTTGGGTGGAAAAGACAGCTCTTACGTTTCTTGCAATCTTCTCTGAAAATGTTTCTTTTTATCTCGTCAAACACAGCTAGTATGGCTTGATCGTTTAAAATTATTTTCCAAAAAAATATATGCCGCATGAGTTGCTGGAAAAATTATTTTTCATTAGTCTTCCTTTCCACAAAATAAAATGTTAATTAATTCTATACATACTATATACATACATACATATAAACACACATTTTCAAAAGAAAAGAACCACCATTTCATACCATAGATTCGACAAGAAAAAATCAAAGAAAAAGTTTGGCACAGTGGCTACCGTCAATATTTCTGAATTACTAGGCCATGTTCTTAGACCCATAATTGAAAAAACGAGTTGTACCAAAGAATAATTTCTTACAGCTTTGAACTACGAAATGGCAAAATAGAAGAACAGAAGAATTTTGGACCATAATCTGCAAAGATGATAAAATATACAATGACACAGCAGAATGGGGCAAGAAAAAAGAAGAGAGAATCCGAGATCAAGCAGAACAAGAATGGAGAGATATAATGAAAGCAAAAGTGACCCTGGTACTGAAAAAAACAAGCAAATGGAGGTTTCCTGCAGTTGACAAAGTTAATTATTTTTGGTTGAAACAATTTGAACCCTTACATGGAAATCTGGCTAGAAAATATACAGAAATTGTTATGAAACCAAAGAAAAATCCCTATTGGGTAACAAAAGACCTATCCAGCCTGCTTCCAAAGTCAAGGGAAACTAAAGACTCCTAGAATCACAGACCAGTAACTGGCCTCCCAAACATCTTGATTAGTTTACCACCTACAGAACTTACACCTTTCTCGAAACAAACAAGGTACCACCACCAGAACAAAAATGATGTAAAAGAGGCAGTTATGGGTGTAAATATCAACTCCTGATAAACTAAGTGATCCTTGAAGACAGCAAGAACAAAAGACAGAACTTGAGCACAGCATAGATTGATTACTGAAAGGCATTTAACAGCGTACTTCAAACATGGATCTTTAAAGGCATAAAAATAAATAGAATATCACCAACATTAATCAACTTTAAACAAGCGTAAACGTCTGGAAGACCACCATGGAGATTACTCACACGGAAGACTCAACAATAACCAAAACAATTTAAATTCGCAGTGGCATCTACCAAAGAAACTCTCTTTTTTCTACTACTGTTCCGTCTGTCCTTGGCTCTACTTAGCATACTCTTGAACAAAACTTGGAGTGGATATAAAATGCAAGGTTCTAAATTAACCCATCTCTTCTACATGGGTGATCTTTGCCAGAAATGACAACTAACAAGGAAACATCCTGCAAACAGTCAAGACATTTAGGACTTCTTCTTCTTTTTCTGCTGACATGTCCCTTGCTAGGGGTCGTCATAGCGAATGTGGCTTCTCCACCGTATGCGGTTCTGTGCGTCTTCCCTCGTGAGCCCTTTTACTGCCATGTCTGCCTTTATATTGTCCATCCATCTGTGTCTTGGTCGCCCTCGTCTTCATTTCCCTGGTAGCTCCATTTGCATGCACTTCCTTCCTACATACTGCTCATCTCTTCTTTCTACATGTCCAAACCACCTCAGTCGGCACTCCTGCAGCTTCTTGGCGGCTTCCGCTACGCCCAAGTCTCTTCTGATGCTTTCATTCCTGATCTTATCTCTTCTGGTTACACCCTTCGCCCAGCGCAGCATTCGCATCTCTGCCACATCAAAGCAGCTTTCCTGGCGTTTGGTGAGAGGGACCGTTTCCATTCCGTACATCATTGCCGGACGAACCAATGTCTTATACACCTTGCCCTTCAGTCTGACTGGGACATGTTTGTTGCACAACACACCAGTCGCTTTTCTCCAGTTGTTCCAGCCAGCTTGAATTCGCTTCCTCACTTCCTTGTCACTCCCTCCATCACTTTGGATCGTTGAACCAAGGTACTTGAATTCATCAACTTCGGGTACATCCTCCCCAGCGATCTTGATTGGCGGTAGGTTTGCAGTGCTGTTGATGCACATATGCTCAGTTTTTGTTCTGCTGATTTTCAACCCTCTTCTTTCTAATCTATCCCTCCAGTTCTCTAGTTCTCTCTCTGCCTCATCCTTTCCTTCATTTACCAATACCACATCATCTGCGAACATCATATTTTGCGGGCAGTCTCTTCTCACATCCACTGTCAGTTCGTCCATTACTATGGCAAAGAGCAGTGGGCTCAATGCCGAACCCTGGTGTAAGCCTACTTTGACCTGGAATGGCTCTGTCACCCCCACTGATGTACGTACCACAGTCTC
>RDPX01000450.1:76844-137198 GCA_003991215.1 Morbakka virulenta | reverse complement strand
AGTCTTTCCTCCAAGATGATGCCCACTCCATTTCGTGTTGTGCTTGAACCGTGATAGTAGACTTTGTAGCCTCCTCCAATTTGTCTAACCTTTGATCCCTTCCATCTAGTCTCCTGTATGCATAGCACCTGTATTTTTCTTCTTTCCATCATATCTGCTACCTCTCGGGCTCTTCCTGTCAGACTTCCCACGTTCAGCGATCCCATTCTGACGTTTGTCTCCTTTCTTTGCTTCTTGTTCCTGGCTCGTCTTCCAGTAACTCTCTTTCCTCCTCTCCGCTTTCTTCTTGGTTGGCCAGTAGCATAGTTTCCATTACCTCGCTGGTTCCCCGAGGAAAAGGCGGTCGTTTTTGACCCGGGCCGCGACCGATCCGGTATGAAATTTGCTTGTCTTGTCATTCGCATTAATGGATTTGGCTTTGTTTTTACGGCCGGATGCCCTTCCTGACGAAGGACCTGCTCACAAGGCAGTGAGTAGCAATTCCTGGCCGGTGGCCTCATATCAGCGAAGCTCCTACGCCCAAGAATGCGCCATCCCCACTCGGGCCGGATAGGCAAACAGGATATGAAGGGTCCGTTACCCAGGAAGGGGTGGCTGACCGGGTGCTACGCCTTGCCAAAAGGCGACCCAGAGACTGTGCAGGGCAGGGTGGTCCATTCCCTGAGATCCAAATTGGACCCGCATACCCATAGTCAAGACATTTAGGACAAACATCAATATTCAATTTGGGCTAGATAAAATTCAATATGCAAAGCCTACCTTTAAGAAAGGAAACTCGGGGAAACATCAAAAAATGCAACTTGATGTCGATACCTCGATAAGAGAACTAAACGAAGAAAATGTTTACAAGTACCTGAGTTCCAATGAAGGAGATGGGATCCAGGATTGAAAGATGACGAAGAGAAAAAAAAAGAATACTATCGAAGAAACAAACTTGTCAACAAAAGTGAATTGAATGCAGCCAACAAAATTGAAGTAATCAACGCCTGAGCAGTACCTGCGGTAACATACAGTTTTAACATCATCAACTGGCAACTGAAAGGAATAATAAATTTTAATACAAAGACAAGGCAACTACTTAAACTGGAAAGAATACACCACATAAAGGCTGATGTAGAAGAAATATACCTTCCAAGAAAGATCGGTGAAGGAAGACTATCACATATTGAAATAGACTACCAGTCAACAACAATATGACTCAATACTTATTTGGAGATAACCCAATATGACCTATTGAAACTAGTATTTCAGTATAAAGGAAACAAGTAACTCTACTCTGTATTAAAGGAAGCTCGGAAGTTTATGCAAGAATTCGATGTGCAAACAGTGACAAATCACAAAGTTTGTAAAGAGAACTAAACAAACAGCAAATTGGAGATACCCGGTTACCCGGTGTTTGATTTCATAAAAGCACATCTAAAACCATTTTTAATGATGATGATGATGATGATGATAATAATAATAATAATAATAATAATAATAATATTAACAACAAATGTTGCATGATTGGGTAACGTTAATTTACGAACACGTAGAACGAGTACGATTACTTAAGATAACTGTTGCAGAGATGCAGAAAATTGTATTAATGGGCAGTGAAAGGATGACTCGAAACATGATTTTAGGACTCCTGTAACATAAATATTAAGTACTGACTGGCTTTTGTTGATTTCTTTCTCTGTATGGAAGATGTCAAGATGTGTACTATTAGGGCCAACAATATTTGATGGTCCATTATTGTTGGCTATGTAATTGTAGCTATTTTCCTTCAAAAGGTATTTAATGTAAAACTTGAAATCATTCCCTTTAAACGACAAGCACGTCACTACACTACTATTGCTTCAGAGTAAAAACGGCATAACAACAAAAATCAAGAGAGTTCAGAAAACCACACTTTTGCACTCAGCAAGATCTTTAAGGAGAGTGCTTGACGTTTGAGGAGTCTTGTTGACACCGGGCTAAAAGTATAAAAAATATTATTACAACAAAATATGTGACATGACAATTACAATGATAATAATAATGATGATGGTGATACTACTACTACTACTACTACTACTTGTCAGATTTGATCATGAGATAACACCCAGCAGTGTCTCTTGTTGCTGCAGAGACCTCTGCAGAAGTGAGAGTCAGTTAGATTGGTCAGATCTGTATTTTGCTGAACCCCTTTCTGTTTCGTCGATTCTCTGTGGCAGCATCCATTATTTTCTCATCCCTGTTTTGAGGGGCTAAACCAGGGCCCCTTATGTACTCTGAGCAACTATTGTCCAGATTCTCTAAATCCTCAATGCTGATGTTGGTGGCCTTCATATCTCTCGTGACCATATCTAGATAACTAAATCGTGGCCGTCCAGTAGCTCTTCTTCCAGCGAGCAGTCCTATATGGAGGATATCTTTGGTAATGCGATTGTGCTACATAGAGTGAAGGTAACGGAGTCGGTTCTACTTAAGCAGAGTGAACATGCTGGATAGAAAAGTGTTAGACACTGTGTACTGCAAGGAAATCCCGTGAATATGAAGGAAAATCCTCAGATGGAAGGTTTTCAGTTGCCTCTTTTATATGGCCTATGTGTTTCATGCCTCAATGCATGATAGCAACGTACTACTGATAATAATGTTGCAGGCATGGTACACTGCCACCTTGGTCTTTCCAAAAGCCTAGGAGAATTGGTTTATTAGTGATTGGAGTTGCTGTAGTAGTGACCCATACACAGTGAGAACAGCAACATCTGCAAAAAGAGCAAGTCTCTGACGAGCACCTGACGTAATTTTGTCTTGGTTCTGATGAGAGTAAGATTGAATAGCTTGTCATCTAATAGTATAAGCAGATAGAGCCCTTCTCTTGTGGTGCCGGAGAATTTTACTGGGACTCTGAGTAGACACATTCGGTAGTTTTCTGTAGTCTGCTCAGAATGACTCGAGCAAAGACTTTCTCCACGATGCTGAGTAGCAAGGTGCCTCTGCAGTTGTTGCAGCCACTATGCTCACCCTTTTTCTTAAAAAGGTTGATGATCTTGGAATCTCCTCCCTTTGTATGAGTGTCTCTTGCCAGAATTGGCCGAAGGCTACATGCAATCAGAGTACCAGGGTAGTGTTGCAGTGCTTGAACAAATCGAGGAAAATCTCTTTACGTCATGGGGCTATAACAGAGATCAAGGTGCAAATGGCGTTACAAGTCTCCTCCATAGTAAGCATGACGTTGAGTTCTTCCATAATCACCAGGTATTCACCGTCATCGAGGACAACGAGTATGACAATGCTCTGTTCAACTCGTAGTCTGCTGCCTCTTGTCTGTAATGATTTCCTCTGTAGAGGTTTTGATAGGAGTCGTCTTTTTCTGCTCTGGTCTCAGTTGCTTCTTGATGCCGTTTTACATTGCTTTGGCTTTCCGTCTTGTGGCCGCTGTCTGTGTGGATTTACACAGCTTTTTTCAGTACTTGTTTGTGGAGCTTTGCTGGCTCTTGGCTTTAATGGCAGGAGCAATCATAGCAGATTTTTCTTTAAATCAGTCATGAGACTTTAGCTTCTTTCCTTTGAATGTGTCATGCAGGCATTTTGCTTTTCAGTGGTAGGGTTACTGAGCTGTGAGGCTGCTAGCTTTATTAATACTTTCTTTATAAACTGCTACACAAAGTCTCGATAACACACCTTGTTAATGTTAATGCGTGGTTTCCATTGCTTCTTGCAACAGTAAAAACTTATTACCTGCACTCTGTTTTGCAGCAAACCAAGGAGTGGCCTGTGTCACAGCAGTGCTGTGTGTGATAAGAGATATGGTCAGGATGAGGTACAGCTTATGCCAATATTTTGAGATGTCTCCAAGAGAGCGTGTGCTGAGGCCTGGTCTTAAGAGAAGGGTGAACAATGTAGAAATTGTGGTACAAAAAATATATATCTATGTATATATACATATAAATATATCTATGTATATATACATATAAATATATATATTCATATATACATATATATNGTATGAGTGTCTCTTGCCAGAATTGGCCGAAGGCTACATGCAATCAGAGTACCAGGGTAGTGTTGCAGTGCTTGAACAAATCGAGGAAAATCTCTTTACGTCATGGGGCTATAACAGAGACCAAGGTGCAAATGGCGTTACAAGTCTCCTCCATAGTAAGCATGACGTTGAGTTCTTCCATAATCACCAGGTATTCACCGTCATCGAGGACAACGAGTATGACAATGCTCTGTTCAACTCGTAGTCTGCTGCCTCTTGTCTGTAATGATTTCCTCTGTAGAGGTTTTGATAGGAGTCGTCTTTTTCTGCTCTGGTCTCAGTTGCTTCTTGATGCCGTTTTACATTGCTTTGGCTTTCCGTCTTGTGGCCGCTGTCTGTGTGGATTTACACAGCTTTTTTCAGTACTTGTTTGTGGAGCTTTGCTGGCTCTTGGCTTTAATGGCAGGAGCAATCATAGCAGATTTTTCTTTAAATCAGTCATGAGACTTTAGCTTCTTTCCTTTGAATGTGTCATGCAGGCATTTTGCTTTTCAGTGGTAGGGTTACTGAGCTGTGAGGCTGCTAGCTTTATTAATACTTTCTTTATAAACTGCTACACAAAGTCTCGATAACACACCTTGTTAATGTTAATGCGTGGTTTCCATTGCTTCTTGCAACAGTAAAAACTTATTACCTGCACTCTGTTTTGCAGCAAACCAAGGAGTGGCCTGTGTCACAGCAGTGCTGTGTGTGATAAGAGATATGGTCAGGATGAGGTACAGCTTATGCCAATATTTTGAGATGTCTCCAAGAGAGCGTGTGCTGAGGCCTGGTCTTAAGAGAAGGGTGAACAATGTAGAAATTGTGGTACAAAAAATATATATCTATGTATATATACATATAAATATATATATTCATATATACATATATATATATATTCATATTTATTCATATATATATATATATATATATATATATATGTAAACCCAAGGCAGTAGACATAAATTCCACAGGTCAAGTCACGGGTATACTATCCTACACTTATTTTTAATGCAATTGAAAGAACTCTCGTTTTTGTTGAGGATATCGGCTAAAAGACTTACTTTTTGCGTTTTCCTTCACACAAGGTGCTTTCATCGCATTTTATTTAAAATGCAGGAAAATCAATTCATTGAATTCGGATCTTATCTTAGTCACAGTATTTTGATACCTTCAGTGGATATTTTCAGTAGATTCGAAACCTTTATCCAAACATCTTTGTAATATTTTCTTCATGCTATAGCATACATCAGTATTTTCATGAAAGCACTGAGCATCGATAAAAGTACCCAACAGTTGTGTTGCTTGGATTTTCTTTCTTTTAAGGTTGGTTTTTAAGGAGTATTCCCTGTTAAACCCAGAGATCACAATTTTCATACATGTAAAACTGCAATTATTTCTGAGAAATTTAGTTAAACATTAGACAAGGGTGAGAGAAACATGACCTCAAACTTTCAGCTGCTCATGTACAGTACAGTTTTTGTCTGCTTAAAATCCTTTTCAAATTTCAATTATGAGGTCGATTTGCGTTAGACATGTGTTGATGGGAAATATTTCATTGACATATCACTGTGCAAGCTGGTTTTTATTACGACTGCAGTCAAGTAAATCCACCCCCAACCATCCTCACTGTAGGCTTAGCCTCATTTTCGCGAGGAGAGCCGAAAAATAAGTGCAGAAAGAAGACATTTGACTTTTATTAATGAATACGAAAAGTCTTTTTGTTCTTGATTTTGAATAATCATATTAATTCCCTTAATATTTATATAACAATACGTCAGTTGCTCTTGAGTGAGCAGCGCGAGAAAATTGTTGAAAAAGTTATGCATGGAGCTGCAACGCAAACCAGTGGAAAATAAAGTTGTTGAATGAACACGCTGTCTTTTATGGGTTAAATCCTAGCAATTAGATTTATGTATATTAAACCAACGCAGCGACAGTAGAAACTTGTAACAATACCCAAACTGGCGTTGTTTTTGATAACACACTCTTTAATATTGATAACGGTTCAATGGCAAGTGTGACGGATACAGCTGCATCAGACGCACATGATTGAAAATTCCAGGCTCTGTTTTTGACAGGGCCACAGGAAAATTTCTTTAAGTACAGGCTTGCATGATATTTGCTTTTAATTGCCAACGTGTTCATCACCATAACAATCTGATGTAAAAGGGGGAAAAGAATTTGACCTACAGGATGGAATTGGTATTTTCAAGTTTTGTAAACTTCTGTCGTTGGCTACCACAAACGTTCCATTCCCTACCCAAGTTTGAAATTCCTTTTCTCGATAGCATCGTTAGTTCTGAAACTAAGTTTATGACTCAGTTATGACAAACGTCCATCACTTATTTCAAGTCATCCTGTCTCCAGAGCAGAAAAGTCGCACCTTGAATTCTTTTCAGTTGCCGCATGACAAGGAGAGTTTAACAACCAGTGTTAATTATCACGGAAATTGTTTTAATATTTTTGTAAGTCACTTTCAAATTAACTGTGTTGTCAACCACCTCGGAGACCAAATACCTGCTGGGTCTTAACGAGTGTTTCATAAAGGATCTTTGACAATCTGGCCGAATCTGACTTTTATCTATCAAGTTTAAAACGCAATGTTTAATACCATGGTTTCCTCATTTGTTGCTGGAGTATATTATGCGATCAAATGACGAAGGCAAACGAGATGGCCACATGACGTGTAGGTCTCAATCAAAACAGGCTAATTTTCATGATCAGCTTCACCATCGACTTGTGCAACGTTGTCATCTTTTAAATCCAAAGCGATATTCCACTTGACGTATGATTATCTTATAATTTTTATCGTTGTTATTTTTAGATTTCAGGCCAGCCTTAAACTGTAAATTGATGGATTCTGACAGGGTAACATGGCAGTCTCATATGATTGATCCCAGGACAAAGTGAAATATCATATTTTCTCCACTCATCTATTGATTACTTACTACATCCAGCTCCGAAAATGAATCTTATGCACATTTGTTTATTCATATATGATTATAAGGCATTATCTGACAGGTTAACCCGATTTGTGAACCCATTTTAATACGTAAATGTCGGATAACACTTGATGAAATACATCTTTGGTTGCTGTAAAAGATTGGATTGGACAGACTGAGTTTTCCTCTTTTCTTTTCCTTCTGTTTTATCTTAATGTTTTCTTAGAAGCGTTATTTTGCCAATAGTACTTTTATTATTTATTAACAATGATGATGGTGCTTAAAGGCATTGTTATTTTAATAGCTGGGTTTTTGGAAACTTTGAGCCCCCCTTTGTCTTTCTTGTAAACTCTTGCCTTTCAACATATTCAAAGATGTGGGAATACCTCTGGTGGCAAGTGACAGTTTGAAAAAATGTATTTATTTTGTTTAACACTCAACTAGTAATTAGCTTAACATAAAATTAAACAGTCGCTGAAATTTTTTCTTTTCATTATTTTGTTAGTTAAATGTTTTTTATTATTAGGTCTCATGAGCCTTGCCGTCTAAATTTTTTTTTTGTTCTGCAAAGCTGTTCTTCAATCACATGGCTAAAAACTTGCATCCTCACCAGAATAATTCGTGGTGGTAATCTTGTGATCACAAGAATGACGTCCCCTGGGAAATATGTAATAATCTTCCTATTGTTATAAAATGTAAATGTTACTTTTCTTACTCCAACCTTAAGCATAAAACTCCTTTTAATTTCTTTTATTTCATGGAGTAATTTAACCAACACCCTGTTTCTACAAGACCAAATGTTTTAACTCTCTCGCAGTGGATGGGGTCGTGTTCAACCACACAAAAGTTTTTTTCACTGTTATTTGCTGTAAAGGCTTCTTATGAACCCCAAATCATCTTGTACAGATGCCATGTGAAAATTGAAAGAAGAATTCCCGCCTTTGACATGCTCATTCAACATATCAAGCAAAATACACGATCTTGAAGAGTATCTGGCAAGCGTCAATTTCTTGCTCGAACGCCAAGACGTCTTGATCACCACATATATCAACAAAAGAAGTTTATGATATGTTTGATATGTTTTAAATTCACTGTACCTAATAAAAGTGAAGCTGAAATGGATCCCGAAGACAGCTTTTCAGAATGTACAGAAGGTGTAGATGAAAGAATGGCCATATTCAGTTCATGTGGAAGATATTCGATAAGTAAATATAGATGTTAGCTTTTGCGACTTGGTGTTTCATTACGATGCTGATCTCCTGGACCAGGTAAAAATCACTATCCCAGTTTTTAAAACTACTTTTCTATTCGATTTTCTCATTAAATTATAGCCTATTACTATTTCGATTATGGGAGCAAACACTAGTTATGAAATATGCAAGTAAGTCTCCTAGCATGACCTTTCCTACTCAGCTGATCTGCTGACTTGTTCTTTGTCCCAGTTCAATCCACTTCAATACTTTGCTTTCTTTTTAGTTGCCCAGTCTATGAATTCCGACAACATTTTCTCAGTAGAAATTAGTTCCATCTAGTAGAAGTACCCACCACATTTTCTCAGTAGAAATTTTCACCATTATTATTTCCAAATATTTTATTGAATTACATCGGTCAGGTTTAATCCGAATTCTCTTTCAGAGTAATGTCAGACAACTGACACCGATAATGGCCGAGCTCCAGTAGCAGCCCCATAGTCAATGGTTTCTGGAGGAAGACTTGCAGGGGCGGAGAAAGCAAGGGTGCACTGGTAGCAATTCGCAAATTGCAAAGTAAGTATATCCTTATATTGACATAACAATGTACTGTTTTCTACACCTGGTCTAAACATTTCATAAAATTCTGTTTACTAACTCAATTGCCAAGTATTTTCTTTGGTATTTTTTTCTTTTATATCTTCTATTTTCCTTTAGTATTATTATTAAGTCTATCACTTTTTCATCATATGTATGTATTATCAAGAATTTTAATGTTACCCTCACTGCAATTTTGTGAATGTTTAGGCAGTTTATCAGTATCAGGGGTCACCAAACCTTTTCCACGGGGGAGGGAGGGGGAGATCTTCAAAAATGAAGAGAGCTGGCCGCAGAATTATTTTGTTCTACACTTGCAAGCCAGAATGAAAGCCATGAGAAAAGACGTTTAAAACAAAGCCATGCTAAATTCATGGATGGGCGGCGTATAACGCAAAAATCACACACCACATTTAACGAGCACAGTTGTTTTCAAAAATTTATCAAGGAACGGAAAATTAGAGAAAAAGGTTCAGTGAGATTTGAGAAAATGACGTTTACCTTGTAAGATATAGTCAATGTTTGGATTGAAATGCTCATCAATCGATTTAATTTGATAAGTTGATTTCACATACTTTTTTTTGAAAGATTTGCTCGCATACGGAAGTTGTTCCAAACACGGATGCCATACCACCAGCACATTTTTTTCAGTTTTGGGAACTCAACATCAGCTAAGTAACGGTAAAATTCAATAAGTTTTTCTTTTCTGTGCTCCTCTTTAAGCAGGTCATTTGCCTGTAAATCAATCAGCTTCAACAATAGTTCAACTGGCACATCATCGTTACTGTCAAACGGATTCTGCAAGAAAAGAATATTACTCTCAATTCTGTAAAGATCTGAAAATCTCTTCCAAAAATTGGTTTTTCAAATCACTAATGGTCTTTTTCGAAAAATAAGTTTGGCTTCTTCAGTGAAAACTCTTTGAAATAGAGAAAATGAGAAAGTTTTTTCTTCTGGTTATGCTTCAAACATCGACAGCTTTTTTCAAATCTTTGATGACTCTGTAGAGATCACATATCAAGTTTTCTCCTTTCCCTGAAATTTAGAATTCAATTCATTTATGTAGGAAGCAATGTCGGACAGAATGGTAAATTTGACAGCCAGGTAGGTTCAGACAGCACTGAATCAGCTCAATCTTTTTCAGTGAGAAAAACATCTATTTATTTTCGAAGCTTGTGTAAACGACACAGGATTTTACCTCAGTTATGTCACTTAACTACTGTGTGATAAGTCAAGTCACAGAAATCAGACCCAATTCCCTCAAGAAAAGCCTGGAACTTATGATGATGGAGTACATGAGCCCAGCTACAATTCAAGACAGAAACAAATGGTTTCAGTACACAAGAAATGTCTAGGTCTTTTCCACAGACTGTTTGCTGATTATAATGCAGTATGTGAAAATGGGGCTTGGGATTTGGACGTCTTTCAAGTGAGATCTGATCTGCCCCACCGGACCTTTCCTATCTCTGGCCATGTTTATTCCTCCGTCAAATGTATGGCAACACAGCTGACGTCATTGAAGGTTTTAGTTTTGCAATTTTTTTTAACCACTACAAAAATAACATTTTTAGTTATTGCTCTGTGCATGTTGCAAACAAATGCCAAACCTTCAGCTATATAACGTCCGCATAGGCACCACGAGTGACCACAAGAGGATGTGATGTTCTGGAGAGATTAGTAGAATCGTCCAGCGTCAGAGAATACCACAGCATGTTCCTAGCTTTCTCGCGTATCTGTGACACTATGTTCTTTCAAAGTTATTCAGTTCTCCGGACAACCGAACTTGCCGATAGGCTGGTACTATCAAACAAAACAGCTTTCTCAGGGCACAGGTCATTTGCTGCTTCCATCGTGCATTCTTTGATGAAGTTGGCATCAGTTAGTGGTTTTCTCGTTCTGCCATCTTTTGCACTATTTTGGAACTGGTACAAATTATTTTAGCAAAGCTCTTCCTTGCGAGACTTCTTTGAGTTTCTAAACCACGTTTTCTGTATTTAAATTTCTTCAAGAGTAGCTTTCCAGTAAACTGAGAATATGTTGCCAGATGTTTTGTTTCATGGTGATACTGAAGATTACACTCTTTCAAAACATCAACACATGTACTCCATATTACACGACTACCTTTCTGATCCTTTGTTTCCACGTGAAGAATATTTTACTTCTCATTCTTCATTGAAAATGAGAGGCTGTACAACACAGACACCTTCTCTGAGAACACAATGGAATTCGGCGAAGCACTCACAGGCTCGACTGCCGAAGAATGAAGGAAAGAATGGAAAGATCTAATTAAAAACACAAATTTGACGAAGAACAACAAAAAAGCATGGCCCACCATAAAACGTCTCAATGAAGACAATCTTACCCACACTGGAGTCACAAATATCACTCAAACGACGTAGCGAAACAACTTGTTACCAATGGCAAATCAGGGCAACGTTGTTAACCATCAGGTCTGCACCACTCTACTTTGTTACTCGAAAACGGACGAGAATATCTCGATCAATTAATTATTGCATATTATTTTATGACTTTTAATCACAATTGTAGTTCACAGTTTGGTATTTTAGTTGATATACCTATATTGTATGAGGCTGCGGAGCTACAAAGAGAGAATGACTTGGAATGGCGTGACGAAATAGTTAAACATGATAAAAACAAGAAAATCCGAATATAATGATATAAAGTTGAAAAGAATAAATTGGAGGCACCATGAAGATCTGATGAACCCACTAAACTTAAACTTAAATGGTATCAGAACTTTTCGCGTTCTGTACGTTTTACCAAGCAAATTTAAGTACCGTCGGCGGGCCTGAAAAAATACTGTCGCAGGGGCTGGATTCGGCCAATGGATCTTGGTATGGTGACCTCTTCTTTATGGCAATAAAAATTTCTCTAGATCTAATTACATTTTTGTGTTTTTATGTGTGGTTTTAAAACCTGGCAAATTCAAATAATCAAAGCCATACTTTCAAGTCTGCAAGAGAAATAATGCCATGTTATTTCCAAGAATCTTGTAAGCAGGTTTGTATGTTTTGGATGGGGGCGTCACTATCAGTCTCACTTATGCTTCCACAATAGTTATCATCCAAAAGGCCGACCTCATTTCACAAAATACAAACAAAAATTTTGTTTTGTATCTTGTGTAACCTTTGTGTATTTAATACACAAAAGTAATCGGCATACACCTACAATGAAAACCAACTTGTTTTACTGATTTGGAATCCCAAACCCTAGCTTTAGGCAAACGAAAACAATTACCAGATTTCTACCTAACCTCTAAAGCCAAAAACTACTTATTTTATTAATATAATCATACACATTATTTGAATGAAATTGAATGGTTTTTATTGCTGCCTGACGTCCTATATGTACTGGCACTGCAGAGGTATCACACGACTAAAAGCATGTGGTCACCCCATTGGGTTTGACAAAAGTTAATAGTCCAACAGAATGGCTACAGAGGGTTTCAGTCACTTAGTAGTATTTTATATATATATATATATATATACATATATACATATATATACATATATATATATATATACATATATATATATACATATATATATATATACATATATATATATATATATACACACGATTTTGCCATGTAAGCTATCTGAGTTGAACTGGATGAAGCATTGAGAAAAATATGCGCCAACTGCTCTCACATTGGCATACTATTTAATAGAAATTCTTGACATGGAAAATGTTTTTCTCAAGGCATGATTAATGAAAATTGAAAAAGATAATATATTAAAAGAAGTCGAATTCCTTAAGGAGAGAATGAAAGGAAAAGATTTAAAACGTCACTGTACAAAATCTGAAAAAGATAAAATTGCTATTTTGTAATTTTTGTTATTTAATATATATATTAAATCACTACTATTAAGAGGTTTCAAATATAGCATGATGTACATGTTAAAGTACTGACTACATTTACAAATTCTATTGGGATGTTATTATGACTGGAGGATTAGATTTAGACTTAGGATTTAAGAATGGTGATTAAAAGGGAATTTCTTCCCATGAAAATTGATTTGGTAGGGGCAACATGAGCTTACTGTTCCTATTTCTTCCAGCCCTTCTATGTTCATGGCGTCGAATATTATGAATACTTTAGTATAGTACAAAACAATGTTCAATCCACAGTTGTTTCTGGATTTAGGTTCAATGTTTTCTTGAACATGCTAATTTTATCTATCAGCCTTTTAATAAGGCTGTTTACTCTTCTCTTTTCTGGAACTTATGCCAAGAGAAAAGTTTTCACATGATGAATATTGTTCTCTCCACTAAGTTCTTAACTATGCAAAAAAAATCGAGTTCAATCTTCTAAGTAATAGGTTAAGCTCTCAACAGGAATGGCTTTTTTTCATTTCTTTTCTCTTAGAAATATGCCAGACAACTAACAAAGCATTTGTATTTATATCTTCGAACCTAGGTCTCTTTATCTTTCATTTAGTTTACTGATGAATTACTTTGTATTTTTATTGTTACTTTGAAATATTTTAGAAAAATAGAAAATATGTATGCACCGAACTGGACTGAAACCAATATCTCTATCTGAACTTGACCAAGTTCCTATGGTCACATATTCTACCACCTGAGGTATCAACGCTCGTTCTTAACCGGAAATTTTTTTCAACGATATTTTTTACTTATAGTCATGATAACTATAAGCAACGCTTTAAATCCGATTCAATGCACACATATTTTTGACTCTTATCCAATTCAAAACTTTCTCCTTCTACTGTAAATTATATGGTTTTAAATTTTCCTGTCTTTCACTTTACGTGCAGCTTTTGGCTTTCATTCTGAACCCCTTGCTCTTCCAACCACGTCTGTGATGGATTTTCTAATATCAGGTGGTGTCATCATTTTGAATAAACTTCAAAAGTCAAACGTGAAACTAAACCAGCTTTAAGGTTATTATACAACGAAGAACCTGTCTAACGGCAAAAGCCTACAAAATAAAAGGTGCGATAATGGTGTGGATCTGCTCACCCAGATCAACATGTCAGTCTCAAACATTTTTCTTCCTTTGGTGAATAATTTTCGGTAGCTTAGAAACATGAAATTACCTATCTCAGTCTCTCTCTCTCTCTCTCTCTCTCCCCTCTCTGTCTCTCTCTATCTGTCTCTCTCTCCCTCTCTCTCTCCCTCTCTCTTCCTCTCCCTCCCCCCCTCTCTCTCTCTCTCTCTTTGAGTGCTGATACTCACTAAATTGAGTTTGTTGAATCATCACACTATGAGATCGCTTATGGACCTTTTCTTTTTGGGTAGTTGAATACATTAGGACAAAAACGAAAAATAGGATATCAAGAGAAGAGGCTTGGTGGAATCTTAGTCTCTCCGCAAAATATTTGATCTATTCAGCTGATGTCCTAGCTAGTTTCCTTGCTAATGCCCTACTTCATATGTCCAAGTTAATAGTCTTCCAGGAATTTTCCTTTTCTTTGAAACATTGTTAAGAGGTTTCTTCTGTAATTTATCGCACACTTTCTCAAGGCTATTTATGACATAGCACGCTGGTTTCTGTTAACCCTAGCTCATCTATGTATTAATTGGAACACAAAGTAACATGATGAAAAGGTCATTGGTGTTTTATAATAAAATCCTCTTATCAAAATATTGTGGTAATGTAATAATCAAACTGGTAAGAGTAAGCGGCACTGTATACAAAGAGAAACTATATCTACATCTAAGAAATGTTTATATCTGTCGAAGACAAACGCTTCTTCATATCCACGCAAACAATGTACTTAATAAAAAAGCAATACTTACAATAAAAGAATCCTATTCTTGCGCCACAAAACCCCCTCTTTTTAGCAAGAACAATTATTTCTACACAGCAAAACAGTATCCTTAAAGCATAAAAATCTGTTCATGTGTCATGAAAACAATTTGTACACAAATGAAATCCATGCAAATGAAAAGGCAACCTCCATCTATACATAAAATGCCTTCAATATGAAAAAGTATCGATAGACTTGAAAAATATATTCTAAATCAAGAAAGACCGGCAGAGGGGCGAGGCAATATATTAAAATTCAAACAAGGATTGTCCTTGTCCTATTTTGTTGGCTTTTGCATTTGGCTGGACCCTATTTTTCTGGGTTAGCATGTTTTTAAAGTATTTTTGAGGGATTCCCAAAAATGACGTAATTTTTCTGAGGCGGACAAGCCCTACTACTATCTTTTGGGTCCTGGAATATTTGTACTACAAACTTGAGCCCTTTGAATGAATAACAAGCATAACTAAAAAACCTAAAATCGTAACAGCTATTCGTAGCCATCCATACTTTGACAAAGAACGTCAGCCGATTTAATGTTCCCGACTTTCTTGAAGAGACTTCGTAAGTCTTTGTCAAGTTTGCATCTTGAGTCATTCTATTTGTATTAATAGGTTTAAATTTTGGGTCATTTTAATTCTTTAAGGTTGAAATTTTAACTCATTTACTTTCTTGGTAGTTCTCGAAGGAGCATCCTTGTTAAAAAAATGCTTGGGTGCTCTACCCTTCCANCCCCCCCCTCTCTCTCTCTCTCTCTCTCTCTCTCTCTCTCTCTCTCTCTCTCTCTTTGAGTGCTGATACTCACTAAATTGAGTTTGTTGAATCATCACACTATGAGATCGCTTATGGACCTTTTCTTTTTGGGTAGCTGAATACAATAGGACAAATACGAAAAATAGGAGATCAAGAGAAGAGGCTTGGTGGAATCTTAGTCTCTCCGCAAAATATTCGATCTATTCAGCTGATGTCCTAGCTAGTTTCCTTGCTAATGCCCTACTTCATATGTCCAAGTTAATAGTCTTCCAGGAATTTTCCTTTTCTTTGAAACATTGTTAAGAGGTTTCTTCTGTAATTTATCGCACACTTTCTCAAGGCCATTTATGACATAGCACGCTGGTTTCTGTTAACCCTAGCTCATCTATGTATTGATTGGAACACAAAGTAACATGAAGAAAGGGTTATTGGTGTTTTATAATAAAATCCTCTTATCAAAATATTGTGGTAATGTAATAATCAAACTGGTAAGAGTAAGCGGCACTGTATACAAAGAGAAACTATATCTACATCTAAGAAATGTTTATATCTGTCGAAGACCAACGCTTCTTCATATCCACGCAAACAATGTACTTAATAAAAAAGCAATACTTACAATAAAATAATCCTATTCTTGCGCCACAAAACCCCCTCTTTTTAGCAAGAACAATTATTTCTACACAGCAAAACAGTATCCTTAAAGCATAAAAATCTGTTCATGTGTCATGAAAACAATTTGTACACAAATGAAATCCATGCAAATGAAAAGGCAACCTCCATCTATACATAAAATGCCTTCAATATGAAAAAGTATCGATAGACTTGAAAAATATATTCTAAATCAAGAAAGACCGGCAGAGGGGCGAGGCAATATATTAAAATTCAAACAAGGATTGTCCTTGTCCTATTTTGTTGGCTTTTGCATTTGGCTGGACCCTATTTTTCTGGGTTAGCATGTTTTTAAAGTATTTTTGAGGGATTCCCAAAAATGACGTAATTTTTCTGAGGCGGACAAGCCCTACTACTATCTTTTGGGTCCTGGAATATTTGTACTACAAACTTGAGCCCTTTGAATGAATAACAAGCATAACTAAAAAACCTAAAATCGTAACAGCTATTCGTAGCCATCCATACTTTGACAAAGAACGTCAGCCGATTTAATGTTCCCGACTTTCTTGAAGAGACTTCGTAAGTCTTTGTCAAGTTTGCATCTTGAGTCATTCTATTTGTATTAATAGGTTTAAATTTTGGGTCATTTTAATTCTTTAAGGTTGAAATTTTAACTCATTTACTTTCTTGGTAGTTCTCGAAGGAGCATCCTTGTTAAAAAAATGCTTGGGTGCTCTACCCTTCCACAACTGAAGACTTTTCCGAGGCTAAACAAATCTTTTCCAAACCCACAAACGTTCTTTTCCACACCATTAAAACCACGAAAAGCCTTTAGAAATGCTCAGGTTTTGCAGAAGATATAATTACACCAACTACCTAATGGCACGAAAATTCTTTTGTGGCGAAATACGGATTACCATAGCACCTTAATATAGGTAAGCGAAACAAAAGAGATATTTCTTAGTGAAAATAAAGCAAAACTAAAAGAGGGGAAACTATATGTAATGTTAATTATGCCAAGTCGTAAATTTTTGGTGGTTAGTACAGCTGCAGGGAGGCAAGAAGTTCCGGTTACCATTCCAGAAGTAGGAAAAAATCTTGAGATAGAAACCTATTGAAGGGAGGCAGAAAGAAAATCCGATAAAAGGAATTTCTTACAGTTCAATTAAAGCTCCTTAAAGGGGAACTGTCTGAGCCCAGAAAGTAAAAAAGGGACTTTAAAGCAAAATTTAAAAAAACCCGCACTGTAAACAATGCAGTCAGCTAATATTTTCTTCTTTGACGAAACTAAGAGAGTTTTCTTTCTAAGAACCTCCAATCTGTGGAACACTTTGCCACAAGGTTGCTTTCTGGAGGACTACAACATGGACATCTTCAGCTCAAATGTCAATAAACACTTGTCAAAACCTTCCTTATAAGTCATCAATTTTTATTCATTCATATATACCTTTCGTCCCTTTCAAAATACTTATTATCATCCTCCTGTTAGTCTATCCATCTCATTAACCTTCATTCTCGAGTGGCTTTTAACCTGATCTGTGGTAACTCACTAGCATATAACCCCCCCCTCCCCAAAAATAAACAACAAAAGAAAACCCTAATTTGAATTTTGAATGAAAGTAAATAAGATAAAAGACTTATCTGGTTGTGATTGATAGAAAGCCAAAAGGAAATGTAACTTAGAATAAACCCCCAAAATAATGCATTTATAGAGAAATTCTTTTTGATAGGAATCATCAGCTCATTAGTAAAAGTTTTGAAAATTTTGGCAGATTAAAATTTGCTTGTCTTAAAATAGGAGGAAAAGTATTATTGAAATAACCACCTGAACCACATTTTGGTTATTTTACAATACTAAATAAAAACCTCTTTGACGTGCATACGGCTGGAGAAATATTAATATTAAATGGATTTGTGTGTAAGAATGTTAATTCTTGACGTTTTTAAGATTGAAATATGAAGATTTTATTTAATCTGTTTAAAAAAGAGTGATAAGTGGGCATGAGGGCAAAAAATAGAGCAAAGTTATATGATTACCATTATAATCCTACTATTCCAGCACGATCGTAATGCCGGTATACATAAGCAGGGTTGAGTGTAAGGTGTGGTTACAGGTAAAATTATTTCAACATCTCTGGAGATATAAATTCCCTTATTTAAAATATTATTGATAAAATAGGCTTTGTACTATAAGGGTATTCTATTTCAAGGCCTCTTCTATATGATGGATATTCTGAATGATAAATAATGCTGTATCTGCTATATTCCAGAAAGGAACACTTAAAAACAACTAAGCATGTTCTATGGAAGTACCAGTTCGTTGGAGGCAGGATTTATGTACCTATCCTTCATGCTTGCCCCAATATCATTGCATCTTTGTGCCCTACTGTGATGTCCCGCATATGACTGCACATCTCTCTCCCATCTACTTGTCTGTGTGCGCACGTGTATTTAATTAATTGTAATCTAAGATGGCGTCAAAGAAACACGTTTTATGAAATACCCAACACCAAATATTACACTGACACAATCGACAGGATCCGTTTTCGCTGAATATTTATTACAGAAGATTCTTTACTACTATTTACTACAGCTAATATATATGTGAGTTATTTTAACATGCACCTTGATATACCCTGCCCTGCTACGTTTGATGTACATGGTAATATTACTAGTCTTGAAACACGTTGGAAAAAATGGCGTTAGGGTTTTGATTTATATTAAGAGGCTGCGGGAGTTACAACCGCGCGGCAACAGAAAGCTCTCGTGCTACACTGTGGTGGCGAAGACCTTCGTGAGATACTTTACCGGAACCGACAACGATGGAAACCATGCCGACGCCGATGTCTACACCTCGGCCTGCTGTACATTAGAGATACATTTCTTAACGCGTAAAGGACATCTTAACAAGATGTCCTTTATCAAAGAAAGATGTCATTGTCCCCTCGAGGAAGAAGCTAATGCCTTACTCAAGGGTGGTTACAGTGATAATGATGATGGTCTGATCAGAGGTTTCACATCAAGAGCTATTTATTTGTGTTGGAATTTGGTATTGCATCTCAAATTGATTTTTAAAAGTCTTGATAATGCCTTGGTGAAACAAATGTTAGGTTCATATTACATCATCATTTCTGCCTTAGTGCTTTGCATCATGCATAATAGAGTCATCAGGTCATCGTTTACTTCACAATTTTTGACAGCATCACCATTACTATCTGTATGATTAAATGCCCGATTTATGTTGTGCCTATTTAAGTCACTAACGGTCACGCCGGCCTTAATTTCTATTGGATGTATGATATATTTGAAGGCCTTGCCACTTAATTGCTAGTGATGGATTACATTATTCAGCAAAATGTATGCTTTAGCTTGCATGGCGAATAGGCAGTAGTAGTAAAATTCCACTGGAACCAAAACTCAAGTGTTTTTCCAACTCTTTTGTTGTTATTTTCTTTCTACCCTAAGCAAGGTTGACAGCCACTATAGTGCAGAAAATTATTTTCCTGATTTGATGATTTTCTTTGTCACTTTTTTGCAACTATTCATTTATTAGTTTATTTCCTCTCCCAGTATCAGAAAAGATGTACATACATCTAGTATTCCACTTACCATGCCAGAGAAAAGAATTGGCCTTGTATTAGATAAACAGTATTTCAGAAATCACTGTTTGATGTACTAGTGAGTAAATATCGTGCGAATAGATATCTTTGTCTTCTTTCCTAGAGACCACTACTTTATAGGTCAAGGTAATATCAACATCCCAATACCGTAGTTCGATCTTTCTAGACATACAAATTTCCTGACTTGCAAGAACTACTGGTAAGGCGAATGCCGAGACGCAGCTGGGAAATTGGAGAATTTTTCCCGTGTTATCGTATGAAATTGCTTGTTATGATTGATCTAAAAACGCATCTCGTTACTCTAAATTTTTCATGTGCAGTAAAACTTTTATGGGCAATTTTGGTGGCTTGTAATTCATCCTCGTGGATCTAGCTGAAACTTGAACTGTTTCTAAGTATGAATGAAAAAAGCGCTTTCTTGAAAATTTTATATCCTTACCGTGGAATCCGGACCATTGCCCCCTGGAAAATCGCCCCCAGGACATTCGCTCCCGGATAATGGCCCCCGAAGGACAATCGCTCCCCGGAAAATTGCCCCCCGGATAAAAGCCCCCGGAAAATCGCTCCCAGACATTCGCCCCCGGATAATGGCCCACTGAGGACTATCGCCCCCTGGACTATTGAACCCAAGATAATACCCCCCGATAACCGCACATATATGGCGATACATATCGTCAAGATTTAATATACTTTGTGATTTGAATAGGATTATTTATGTTATCAAGGCGATGGGTTACCAATATTTTTTGTCATCAGATATGTGAGGAAGTAGGGACATTCAACTCATCAGAAATGTTTGTGAAATACTTCGCATGTTCATCTTTAGAAAATATCTTACGTGCTTTTATATACTTTCAAAAGAAAAGAACTACAGAGTCAATTTTCCGGGCCTATTATCCGGGGGCGAATGTCCGGGGGGCGATTTTCCAGGGGGAAATTGTCCTAAAACCCCTCAGTTCGTTCCAAAGTTATGGCCTCTTGAAAAATGGCTCAATTTAGAATGTGGACAGTCCAGGTTTTGCTTCCGGTTGAAATATGCAACTTCAGATACTCATAAATTGCTAACTGTAGTAATGGCCATTCCAAAAATTGGCAGGAAACAACTTGCAACCTTGCAGACTCCAGTTAATGCAATCAAATTACTAAGAAACTAAGAAAGTATCTGGGATTAATTTTAACCGGGATTTATTTTAACCGGGATTTATAAATTATATTTTGAAATTCAATTTTCAGAACAAAATGTAGGAATGTAGGCACCTTAAACATCAGTTTAAGGTTCAGCCATATGTTTTCTGAAAGCACTTGGATTGAGATTTGTAAAACCATAAAGTGCATTATTTTCATTCTAAAGAGTAAAAAAATTGAAAATAAAAAACAAAGGTTATTTTACAAAGATTTCCACTTTTTATTGAATACATATGATAAATTTTCTTCTGTTTGATATTTTGTTTTGCAAAATAACCCACTGGAACTGCTGTCAATATTCGATCTGAGGAAAGTTGATGCAAAAGGCATGGTTACACTTTTGTGATTTACGAGTTATTTCACATGGAATGACCCTGCAGAAAATCCCCATTTCAAATTAATCCCTGTGCTCTTTTCTTTTACACTTGGAAATTAAAAAAAATCAATCTGGAAAGCTGCATAAAGCAATTTAAAAGTTTTCACAAAGAGAACAAATATTTTGTGGGCTAAATAGTAAAAACACAAGAACAGAGGTTAAATTGTTGATCTTGAATACGCTATGAAGACCATGAGAATGAATCCTAATCATCGACCCAGAATCAACACAGTGGCCAGTTTGGTACCAGGATGCTTGGAAGGAAAAAACATTTAAATGACGTCAAGCACGTTTTTGTATATATAACTACCTTCACCACTGCCACTATTTTTCTGCAATTATACAAGAAAGTTACTTCTTTGTGTAAGCAATGGTCACATGATACCATGCTAATTAAGAATAAAGAGAGAGGCAAATATCACTGACAGAATACTCAAAATTATCAATAAAGTAGAGTTGAATAGAAGGATGGCTTGGTAGAAAAACACATGTACAAATAAAAGCTCAATGAGTGAATAGGTAGATGGATGGCCAATAATGATTCTCTATTCTTTATCTAATCAGCTCATACTTGAAGTTGATACGATATTCATCTGTATTAGTGACTAAAAGTGAGTGAAAATTCCTGACAAAATATCTTTTTAGAAATAAATAGTTAAATTTTATAATTTAAGTCCGTACTTTCTTATTAACTAGGAGAATTTTACAGAAATTTGTTAGGGATACCTCTGTTGATTAAGTTTGCATTCTCCAGGGATGTCTTATCCAAGACAATCAGATTGGGAAAAATAAGGTTTAGGACAAACTTAAGGATAGCTAAAGACACTTTTGATCGGCTTTCTATTTTAAGGAACTTAATTATTCTTTGGCTCTGTTTTACATAAAATAAAAGAGTGAACGGAAAGTACTTTCTACAAAACAAGTACCCACAATTTTTCTAAAAACAGGGAAACAAACATACGCTGGAACCTGAATTTGACGTCAGCTAGGCATCATCCAAATATGACGTCAGATAAAACGACTTTCTTATTCATAGCCTGAAGATTACGAGATTTAAGCAAGTAGGTACTTTTTCTTCATAAGAGAAAGTACGTGAAATTTTTGTCTGTTAAGTGGTTGATTGAAGCTTGTTTTTTCAACGAAACCAATGGCTCAGTTTATGGTAAAAGGTAAAAATAATGGCCTTGGGTTACTTGGACCTCCACCTTACTTACCTGGGCTTCAGTTTAATTCAATTTACCCAAACGATACGAGAAATGGAGTGAGCTGGGAGATCATTCGTCGGTGGCCAACGTCAAACATGGCTTTTCCCATCCATGGATTTTCCGCTCCTTATCCTGTATGGAATCATCATGTTCCTTTGCCATGGGGTCAGTTTCATTCAATTTATCCATGCGATGCAAGATATGGAGTAAGCTGGGAAGCCATTCATCGTTGGCCAACTTCAAATAGGCCTACTCCTTTCCCTGTTTACAATGAATCTTATGTTCATCGTCGAAGGGGAAATCGTGGTGTCCCTTACAAAGAAATAATCCCAACTCAAGAACGAATCGACGGATTACTAAAACTCCACAAACGAGCTACAGAGAGAAATAAAATTAGCACCAGAAAGAACGCAGAAATCTTCTTCGTAACCATGAGACAGTTGTTATTTGAGAAAAAAGTAGAAAAAATTTGCCGCCATTCTGCTGCAAAGATAATCCAAAGATTTATGAAACAATCAATACTTCGCATCAAAGTTGATCGAATAAGGAAAACGATTGCAGCGAACCGTATTATTTGGTTCATGCGTGCTGTTCCGAAGTTAAGAAGAGTTCGTGAAATCCGATGTAAGTTGGCCAGCCAGATAATCCAGATGTGGTGGCGAAATGTTCTATCAGTAAAACATGAGAAACAAAGGAAGATAAAGCAGCATTGGAGATCAAAAGTTGGCAATTGGTTGAAGAAATGGTTTTGCTGTAAAGTAAATGACTCAGACAAGAGCTCTGAGTTTTTATGAATTTGTAAATTAAGTTGTACTGATTCACATATTGTACAGGAGTTATTCTAATGCAATAGATGATCAGCCGAACTTAGATTTTATTCTTTTCACTTTTCAGTAGTTTTCTCTGTGTCACAACTAATTGCTGTTTTGATACTGGCTGCTAAGAGCAATATACTAAAGATATGTTCCATGGCTTAGAGCAAATGAGATACGTTGAAGGCTCTTTTTTATCGTTCAGGCTTTTTTCCTTTGATAGTAAAATAAGTGTCACACTTAATGGAATTGCAGCTGTTGAGTGTTTCTTCAACTGTCACGTTTTTAAAAGTTCTATTCCAACTTTTGTCCTTCTTTTTGGTCAAAGATCTTTCCTCTTAACTTGCTTCAGTTCATCGACAGAATTGCTGATTACACTAGCTTTACTTTGAAATTAGCCGAAAGGCAGCTTAGCAGAAAAAAGTCCAACTTGTGAAATAATTCAGAGTGTGACCCTCAGGGTGTCAGAGAATAGGAAAGAAAGTGATTGGTTTCTTTCAATGCGGCAAAAACAAAATTCGTTATTAAGTCAGAGGGAAAAGAAATCGACACAGTGATTCCAGCTAACATGAATAAGACGGTCTTTGTCTTTCTGCTAAACAAGAATGAACCGACAACATTGTAGGTTGCTTATGTAAAAGAACATAAAAATATAAGTTCAAAGGGTTAGGACATAATATCAAAACATTAATCATAATGTTAGCAATATCAACGTGATCACTTTTCTGTCTTTTCCCTCTCTACTCTATAACAAAGTCGTCTAGGTTCTTTGGTGGATGACGGTCACGAAAAGGTCTTGAATGAATTAATATATCTGCAATAGGTGGTTCTGATACAGTTGGATGAGGGGGGCGGGCTGGGTATGGCTCCTTAAGAACTGGTATTGGAGGATCTGGGGCTGATGATAAACTAAGACCAGATTGACAGGTGAAGTGCTCCAAGAGGTTTGGCTGATAATCGGAGAGCTAAAGCTTTACAGAATGTTCATTATCGTATTCTTCGGACTGAGGATGACGTGGGGACGCCTTTGGCACAGGTGAGGGTATGGTACAGAGTTTTGACTGGTGGACTTTGTAAGTGGCATTACGTAGTGTTCTGATTTGGTATCAAGGGTGGCTTCGGTGGACAAAGAGGTAACGAGGACGAGCTTGGGACTTAAAGTTTCCATTCTTGAGGTAAATTGGGGTGCCTTATGGGAAGATCGTTGATTAAGAAGGCGGTGACTGCTAGCTGTTGTATTGGTTAGTGGCTAAACGATGATGGTGTTATTCTTGTATTAGTCTACGATCATCTAACGGAATCCGTTTGTAAATGCATTGATCACGCTGGGTCCATAGGGCTCCAGATGAGAGGTCATGGTGCCGGATGCGAGTATTTAAGTGGGGGATAGCAACGGCTAGAGAGGATGGGCTAATTGTCCGTCTCTCATGATCTTGTCGAAGAAGTTCGTCTTCAAGCTCTTGGACTGCTTTCTCGGCGACTGAGTTTTTGTTGACATTTTTGACTCGTCCAATGTCAAGAGCAATGCGATGTTCAAGAAGAGTTTTGTCTTGTATCAGCTTTATAAAGCCGGGGGCAGGATCGACTGGGATGATAGTCATGGGACTATCTAGCGGACACAGATCTACGTAAATTTGGATCAAACCGGCAAGGAGTGACGGGTGGTCTTCATTTTCGATCAAGCATGCAGTGGTATAAGACGTAACGATTTCACGGACTAATAGGATGAACTGTTTGTTTTGACGGAGAACGTCTGTTGCAAACAACTGGCCGATGACAGGTAGTGGATCGAAAGAGTTTGCAGGTGGCTGTGAATGTGGAACTTTCTGGAGTGGTAGACAGATGTGACAGTTATCATTGAGTTGTTTTAGTACTGCATCTAGACCTAGAGTAAAAAGGTGACGGCAGTGGTGAGCAAGCATATAATGCCTCGTGGAACTACTATTCTTTTAGTGACAGGAGAGAACGGTTTATGGTAAAGTATGACAAGCAATCTATCTTTACCTAAGTTGGAACAGTTTAGGTAACTTTTAATATAATTTATGTTTGTCAGCTTTTTAGAAGGTTGGGTGCTCTAGCATAGGTGCGAGTGGACGCGTCGCAGGTCTGAACATTCAGACTGTGTCGATAACCATGTTGGCCTGGTTATGAATGGCATCTTTGGCGTTCCCTTGATGATGCTATCGGTAGATACTGTGTTTACCGTGGCAGTTTGGAGCTCATTAGTAAAAGAACAAATTTGGCGAGACGTATCAAAATATTCCGCTGCATTTCTGCTGGCAAAGTCTGAAGGGAAATTGGATGAAGTAGCTAGATGTTGGATGTTTACCGCATAGCGACTGGCGATTGACAGGAATGTTGACATTTGACTACTGTGGGAGAACTAAGCCTTAGTGACCTTCTCGTAAGCCTGTACACAAGGCTTGCCATCGGTCAGTACACATATTTTGTGGTGGGACTGTATGATATAGGGGATGAAGTGTTGGAGAGATGTTGCGATGCTGAGTGCATAAATCTCATATGGAATCCAGGTGTGTTGTCATTGTCGTACGTTTGCACTGACTTGACCAGCAATACGAAGCTTTCCGTTTTTGAGGACAAGCAACGTTGATCCTATTCTGTCAGGGACATACGTCTTCCTCCGGTTTTGGAATGGTGATAGATTTATGGCTGTGTAAATGGCACTGAGCAGCTGCGAATGCGTCCTCTGTTGATTCTGTCCAGGTAATACATTCCTGTAATGACTTATCGGTTACGTGGTTTTCCAAAGGTGACAGAAAGGAAGAACAATTGGGTATGACTCTGGCAAGGAACTTGTAGGCACCGAGAAATGATCGGAGCGATGACAATCTTCTTGGCAGATATGGCAAAGTCTGTTGCTTGTAAAGCGCTAAGAATGCGCTCCCAATTTCTAAAGAGCTCAGATGGTGTGACTCCTCCACGGTATAGGTTATCAGCATTCTTTACGACACCTTCTTGGATTAAATCATCGAGTATATGTGACAAAAGCTCTTCCAGAGCGGTCTTGGAGCCTGGAATACCCATTGCGCATCGGTTATAGATTCGTACTCTTTTAAATGGTGTGGCAACACCGCAGTACGTTTTTGACTCTTTTGCGAGAGGTATCTGGTGGACGGCTTGTGTTAAATCGGTTTGGATCAGATAGTTCCACTGGCTGATTGTTCTCAGGGTGACATTAATGTCAGGCATGAGTGCAGGTTGAAGCTTTGAGTAACCTGCAGCTTTACCAAAAGAAGTGACTAATCAGTAGCCACAAGAAATTTTTGACCAGAAAGATAGGGTTAAGATGCTTTGCAACAACGTCAAGGTTTTCTGGCCTGCTGAAAGCATCAAGTGCTTCGAGTTCGTCGAACATTTGTTGCAATTTAATAAGTTTGTTTCTAGCATACTTTGGAAATCTTCCCTTCTGTTATGAAGTCTTAACTATGCCCATATTAATAACAGCTTATATAGGGCCAAATGGCCATTGTGTCCTTTAAAATATGTTTGGAATACCGATTGATATTTATTACGGAGACTGATGAACTCTGCACTGACGCTGCTTGGTAATTGCTGGTCTTGATCGACAATAATGAACTGAGTTGGATTAGGCTTTGGTGGTGGGGCAACAGAAATGGCAAGTAAGTCTGAGATTGCAAGATCTGCACAGGTAACAGGAATAGTTTAGGCAAAATATTCATTTTTCTTCAGTACTTTATGTAGATTAGTCATGTTTGGTATTTTGACCTTGCCTGTAACGGCTTTGATGACCGTGGGTGGGAGCCAGATGGGTTCGTAGGATTGACTATTCACTCTGGGTTCTAATGCTATGTCTGATTCAGTGCCTCCTGGTGGTACATCAGGTCTAATGTATAATCTGTAAAAATGTATAATAATCTACATACACCTTATCATCATACATATGAAATATGTGTATATAGTTACACATTATTCCAGCAATAGATAGGTTTCATATTTTTCGTGGAGGTAGATCTGTATTGTCCATTTGTTGCCCTTTCCTATACAAAAAAATAAATCAACCTGAATCTTTTTTATCAATGTCAACTCTTTTTTAAAGATTCTACAAGTGGGTTAACCGTTTGAAAAAAAATTGCTGATGTTTAATGTAATCCAGCTATCAAGGTAAAAGCCTGTGAAAACATTGGTCTCAATTCAAATATTCAGATATTCATTCATTTTTTTTGTTTTCTAACTATTAGTGGTACTTATGGCTTTTTCTTCTTTGTTTAACATGTTTTATTTTTTTTATGCTATGGAGTTCTCACAATAGTTTGGTCTGCCTGCGTTCTAAAATATTTCATAATTTGGTTTGTAATTAGTCAAAAGCTCAGTTTCACAATTCTTCGCTTGCTTTTCTGTCAATGTACTTCTGTGTTTTTATTGAAAGTTACACACTGGTTGTAGACAAAACATAACGTTTAAAAGCGAAAATGATAGGTATAAAATTCTCATAGCAGGAAAATTCTTGCATGTTATAACAATGTTTACGACTGAATTTCTCTTGTCCTAATAATTGTCGCGTGATAAACGTAAAGCATATCATTACAATATTATTACGAAGTCTAAATGTATTACTCACGAAACAATTGTTCAATTATATTGGCGACGGAATTATAATAAAAAATAACTACACAATGACAGGCAGATTAAGAAAATTCAGCTGCTTTTCACCTAGAATTCGACAATTACTGTTGCTCCAATATTCTCTTTTCAAAACTTATCTATCAAGCCCTTTTCGATATATATTTCCTGCATAGAATTATAAGGACTTTTTTTAAAGAGAGAAAGTAATATTTAGGTTTTTTTCACATCTGTTCATAAATGTTTGCAAAAACATGTTTTTCAATCTTCCCTTTGTTGAAAGATATTAAAGAATTCGGGAACCTAGTTGATAAAATTAGAAAACATGGCGGCAAAATACAATAGGAACAATGTTAGACTTCACAGCAACACTGAAAAAAGCGATTTACTCTAACTACGTACGTTTTGTTACGCAGATCAAGATTGAAATGTCGTTTAAAAAAGCTTTTTGAACGGCGAGAAGAACATGATCCAGAGTAAAGAATCAGCGCCATTTGAAACATCGGTACAGGAATAAAGATATAGAGAAATGTACAGTAATTTGTTATTTTTCCTCGTAGAAATTGAAACTCGTGTTTTGTTGTGAAATATTCATTTATTTATTAGGATCAAAAATGTCGGCTGGGAGATTTGTTTAACTGATAAGAAAGACGAATTGTAGTACCACAACGAGTTTGACAAAGGTGCAGTCACAACCAAGGTCTGATGTGAGACCAGACCTGATGTTGCTGTGAACTAAAACCTCACATGAAGTTCAATTTATTACGGCACCCTAAGCTTTATTGGAAGATTTGATTTGACGGTGAAGCTTTAAATAAATCTATTACAAATATGATCGTAAGAACGTCGCAAGGAGCTTTGTAAGCAAACTTAAATGGAATTTATACACAGAGTTCTATAGTAGTCGCTTCCGTAATAGTAAAACCTGCAATCCAAAGCAAGGCAAAAGTAGACAGACATTTTTGACTGTTATATCGGAAGGAATAATTTCAGGCAGTTTTGAAAGTCGACTAAAGCCGGTCAGCAGGTAACAAAACCCAGATGTTAGAGGAGGCAGAACAAAAACGTCAAGATAAACACTGCCAAAACAAGCAAAGATTGTTAGCAAAGATTTTTAGAGTATTACTAATATTCCAGAGAGCTTTAGCTCCTTGACATGAAATAAAGAATTTTGAACTTACGGGAATGTTTTTGGTAATGTTGATCATACATATCCCTTGATAGCAAATTTTAAGAATTTCTGGGTACCGGAATGGAAAAGTGAACGTCGTTCAATAATAAGGCAGTGAAACGTAGATGGAGCAAAATGCAGGTAAAAAGCAGTAGTACTATTACAAATCTTTGTACCATACATAAAAGGTGGGGCAGTTTCTTGTAATTCTAATGAGGTAGAATATGGAGAGCAATTACATCCCTCCATGTTGATCTGCATTATCTGTTTGAACTGCTGCGTGGTTACTAAAGTTGAAACTAACTAATAAGCTACGATGTTAAACTTGAGAGGAAGACAATGAGAGAGAGAGAAAGAGAGAGAGGGGGAAGAAAGAGAGAAAGAGATAGGGGGAAGAAAAAGAGAGAGGGGGAATAAAAAGAGAAAGAGAGAGGCGGGAAGAAAGAGAGAGAGAGGGAAGAAAGAGAGAAAGAGAGAGGGGGGAAAAAAGAGAGAGAGAGGGAAGAAAAAGAGAAAGAGAGAGAGGGAGAAGAAATAGAGAAAGAGAGAGAGGGGGAAGAAAAAGAGAAAGAGAGAGAGAGGGGGAAGAAAAAGAGAAAGAGAGAGGGGGAGAGAGGGGGAGAGAAGGGGGAGAGAGAGGGAAGAGAGGGAGAGAGACAGAGAAAGAGAGAGAGAGAGAGAGAGAGAGAGAGAAAGAGAGAGAGAGAGAGAGAGAGAGAGAGGGAGATGGCAAGCATATGACCAAATTCCCCTTTTCATTTACATTTATGTAAAAAATTTGAATCCCTATTTTAAATCAAGACTTGCCACAATGTACCTACATCCGATTGGAATATTAAACCTTGTAGAGTATTACTAATTGCATAAATTACCAAGAGATGTTGGTTTGCAGTTATACAGATCCCGAGGTCCAAATTATTGTGAATTTACGCCTGAATCTATTGCATTGGTTTTAGCATTACCAGATACAAACAAAATATTGTTTTCCGTTGTTCTAACTCAGTTAGATGTACCTCGGATCCACTCTCTCCGTTGTATGTACTGAATTTTGTTGGTGAATTATCAAAGCTAAAGATATTTAAGGATCATTAAGACATCAAAAAGTTATAGCATTATTTTTGAAAAAAATGTGTATAGGGCAATGCGACACTTTGTTTTGAGTAACAAATTTCAAACCAGGAACTTCTTGATCCATTGAGATCATAATCATGAAAACAAATTATAAAATGTAATGATATTTAAAAAACGTAAATTCTTTTTGCAATTCCTGTTGTATATATTGCATATATTATCCTTAGTCCAAATATTATAGTCTTCCAAAGTTAACTCTTTCATCGAGCTCTCTTTCTAGTAGAAAATATCTATATGATCTGGCTTTTTGCAACAGGAATATTGTACAATCGTCTCAGCTATGCTGTACAATTGGCTCAGATGATACCCTGCCAAGGGATACTTTCAAGAGCCGGATTGTGTCGCCATCGTATACGCAGCCTCGTGTTTCAATGGAAGTAAATAATATCGATTATGCAGATAATGCTACAACATTCGGGAGAACCGATGCACCTCGTGATACGGTGGTGGTGGAAAATTAGCGAAATCCGTACAATAGAGCTTCATTCATAACTCTTGGAGCTTGAAATGTTCAAACGACCAATGACAGTAATGATTCTATACAACCTGAACAAGCCACAGCTATTATTTGCAGAAAACGTGAAAAATCCAAAATTGACATTTGTGCACTGAGTGAAGTGAAACGATCGGGTACTGGCAACATGTCTGAAAGAAGTCACACAATCGTTTGGAGTGGTAACGAAAAGAAGGAAGCTGGATTAGGTTTCTCTATCAATAACAAACCTCTTGCCAACGGATTAGATTCGAATTTGATCAATAACAGAATAATGACACTATGTTTTCAGCTCAACAATGGCACCTCCCTAACCCAGTGTTTATTGACTAACTATGCAGAGGACCCAGGAAGAAAAATAATGTCTTTATGAAACACTCGAAGATTGTCTAAACAATGCAGGAGACGACAGCATCGTTATTCTTGGAGACCTAAGTGCGCGAGTTGGTAGAGACTGGATGTCATGGCCATCAGTCATCGGAAAACACGGAGTCGAAAAGATTCACTCTAACGAACTCATGTTACTCGAGTTCTGTACTAGGTATCAGCTGATCATTATGCAAAGAATGTTTCCATTAAAAAGGTGTCTAAAAAACACCTGTCAACACCCACGCTCTAAACATTGGTTCAAATTGACCACATTTTAGACAATATGAATGCTAAATAATGTATAACGGTGACTAAAGTCAGTTTGGCAGCTGATTGTTACACAGACTATAAATTACTTATCTGTAGATACATCCATGAACCGCGAAAACAAAAGAAAAGCTTGAACTTTTTCTTAACAAAAATATATCAAACTGTACTAACAACTGGGAGGAGCTAAAAACTTTACTCTGTGAAGATGCCTCACATAAGTTTGGAGCAGATTAAGAACACTAAAACGGGAAAAAGTCCTGGTCCAGACGGGTGTATTACCTGAAGTGTTACTCCATGGTGGATCCCGCTTAAGAGCATTTCTTTTCGCAATCATCTCGATACTTTGGATGACAGAAGATATACCATCCCATCTCAAAAACCCAAATATTTCAATATTGTTTAAAAAGGAAGATCGTAGTCAATGTGGCAACTACAGGGGAATATCACTGCTAAGTGTAGTCGGAAAGCTGTTTTCAGACATCCTTTTGCAGACTTAAACGCATTGCTAAGAAAGTGTATCCCCAATCTCCATCAGGTTAGCATGATGGTAGAAATACCATTGATTGCATATTCACCCTTCTTCAACCGTTGGAAAAAGCCAGAGAGTAGAGGAGAAATATCTGCATAGTTATTGTGGATTTTACAAAAGCTTTTGACACGGTGAATCGTAACCATTTCTTCCAAATCCTGGAAAAACGTGGTTCCCCGCCGCAGTTCTTGAGAGTGATTAACAAACTATATTCAAATGTATATGCCCGACTGATCGTTGACGGAGAGCTAATCAAACCGATTGAGTACAACAGTGGAGTAAATCAAGGCTGTAAACTAGCGCCCATTCTATACGGTATATACGCAGCCGTGCCTTTACTGTTTACATTTATTTCGATAGGTGACAACTACAGTATCAAGGTCAGATTTAGATATGATGGAGATCTGTTTGAGACTGAAAAGTAAAATTAAAGTGTTGATTGGCTAAAGTACAGAAGCACAATATGCTGATAATATTGCTATTTTTAGTGATCCAGAGCATAATTTCTTTATTGACGGTGTAATCCCGAAAAACGTCAAAGGTTTTAAGTACCTCGGCAGCTTTCTTAGTAGTGAATGTTCAGTAAGGGAAGAAATAAAAGCACGAATTCAAGCAATATCGTCCGCGTGTGGCCACTTGTGATCCTGAGTTTTCGATTCGCATGATCTCACTACCTCTACGCAAATTCAAGTATACAATCAATATTTAATGCCATTGCTCATGTATGGATGTAAAACTTGGACTATGTACAGCACTGATATCAAACACTTGCAAACAATCCAACAATGACATTTGCGTAGGACATTAAGAATCAGATGGGATGACTATGTCAGTAACGAAGAAGTTATAATCCGTTCGAATGTGAAGGACATTGAAGTCATGTTGATGAGAAGCCAGATGCAATGGCTTGGTCACGTATCACATATGGAAAACGACAGGCTAAGGAAAACGGTTCTCTATGGTGAACTCGCGGAAGGATCACGTCCAGTCGGCCGCCCGAAAGTATGATATAAAGACACTTAAAAAAATGTGCTAAAATGTGGTGGATTACTCGGTGTCTGGAAAAATTTGGTGACCAACAGATTGGAATGGAAAAGATTGGTAAAGTCTGTGGAAAGGTTAAAGAACGAAGAGTCAAACGATACGGGAACGAAGAGATCAGAGAAGAAGTAGAATTGTTGCTGCAAAATAATAAATATTATTTAGTTTGTTTTTTTTCGTTTTTTTATATTTTTAATTTACTTCATGAACATGTTTACCAGTTTCGGGTATAAGGGGAAAAAGTAAAACGTATATATATAAGAACTGTAAGTAAAATAATATTTCTTAAATTATCGTACGGCAAAGTATTCGAAGGTTATTGACTGTTAATGTTACCTGTACGCTCATTGGTGTATTATTACTCTACGATTGGGGTATTAGCTAGGAATAGTACTGTAAAATACTTTATCCAGCAGCCGAAAATAAAGCCAAAGGTAAGGTGACATCAATTCTAGATTTAGCTCTTTCCTTGTTCCCTTGACGTCAACGAAGTCTCCAAACATCAGTATCTATCTATAGTTGAGTACTTAAAAAAGCAACACAATTGCTGATTTGCGGACTATCGTTGAGTACTTAAAAAAGCAACACAATTGCTGATTTGCGGACTATCAGGTATTGTATTGAGATGGTAAAAGCTACTGTAAAAGAATTTCTGCAGTTACTTCGGAGTTTAAAAACTGTTGGTAAAAGAATTATTCATGGCTCAAAGGGAGTAGTGTAGCTACGGGGAATGACAGGTCCTCCCCATTTAATCCTAAACCTTTAAAGCTCAGAAAAATTTACAACTGGAAGCAACTTTATCTCNCGAAGTCTCCAAACATCAGTATCTATCTATGGTTGAGTACTTAAAAAAGCAACACAATTGCTGATTTGCGGACTATCAGGTATTGTATTGAGATGGTAAAAGCTACTGTAAAAGAATTTCTGCAGTTACTTCGGAGTTTAAAAACTGTTGGTAAAAGAATTATTCATGGCTCAAAGGGAGTAGTGTAGCTACGGGGAATGACAGGTCCTCCCCATTTAATCCTAAACCTTTAAAGCTCAGAAAAATTTACAACTGGAAGCAACTTTATCTCAATACCCTCAAACCCACTGTTTCTGACAACCTCGACATGACAAAGACCATGAAAGTATCCTTTTTCCATACCTTTGAGACACAAAATGACCAAATGTTCGGATTCTATATGTTCTGATTCTGTAGAGCTACCTTTTTATTAAACATAAATTGTTAAATTTCACGAAAATGAATGACTGAAAAAAACCTCTCAAAAACGGTTTCAAAGCCGCTGTTTCTTATAACCTCGATCACCAATGTATGCCATATATGTACGTCCAAAAGCACGTGTAATGAAAGTACGTGATCTGTTTGTATTTCATCCCATTAAATGCATTTTTTTAAAAAGTAATATTGACCCTTCTTTTCATTCCAAAAATTTGATTTGTATTCTCAAACAAATTATAGTTGAGGCATACCAATAAACACAAGCTGGTACGCAAAACAGTGAGATGAAAAACACACAACACTATAGTAAGTCCAAAAGGTAGAAAAACAAATTCCCAAAACGATACCATTTGCAAATTCCTCACATTCCTTTTTTTTCATTCGCAACTACTCCGTTCTTATATCATTGATCAAGTACAGGCGATGCATAGTTCAAACAAATGAAAAGAGAGGGAAGCAAAGGGAAACAAAGGGAAACAAGGGGAAATATGGGGAAACAAGGAGAAACAAAGGAAAACTGAGAGAAACATCGGTCAAACAAATGGGAAAATGCACGGTGGTCTGCTGAATAAGAGGCCACAAATGATACCGGGTAGAAAACTTTTTGCCCTACTAACTTAATAATTTCTTAATAATTTCCCCTTATTCTATTCCGCGAATCAAAAAAGGTCAAGAAAGGTCAAAAAGGGTCAAAAAAGGACCCCACAGTCTTTTGCAAACACTGTTAGTCCTAAAATACAAAAATCTAATACTTCGAAATAGCAATTTTACAAGCCCATTGAATTAATGCTGCTACCTGACTAGTTATACTATTTCACTAGTTCCTTTAATGCAAAAGCAAATTTACTAGATGAAAATTCGTGTTAACAGTAAAGAAAACATATCTTCTTTGAGTTCCGGCTGATTACGCCTGACGATAATCGCCTGACGATGGGAGAAGTATCTCTCGAAACGTAGCTTAGAAAAAGCGTACGACTCATGACATGATAAAGCTCTTACATCTACAGTTCTTTCTGTCTTTTCCTATAATTCTCCATAAGCACACGTAGAGAAAATAGTGCATCAGTTGTGCCTTCACCTGGCATTAAGCTGAACCATTGCCAACCACATTCTGATCCCCTGTCTCAGCCTTGCAGCCAGCACCGTTTCCCACAGTTTTATTGAGTGACACATGAGCTTGATTCCTCTGTGACACCCACACTCTTGCCCATAACCCTTGTTCTTATACACAGGTATGAGTATACGTCTCCTCCATTCATCTGGCATTCTCTCGCACACAAGGATCTGGTTGAAGAGTTTTATGAGTATTTCTAAACCCTGTCTGCGAAGATATTTTCAAGCTTTAATGGGGATGTTGTCAGGGTCAACTGCTTTTCCATTTTTCATTCTTTTCTATGCCTTCTTTACTTCACTTTTGTCTATCTGCACAACGTCACGATCCGTCCTCCTTACCTCTTCTTTCCTTGGCTCTTGGTTCTCTGTGTTCACGAGACTTGCAAGATAACAGTTCCACATTTGCTGTACTTCATGCCGCTTTCTGCACAAGTCCTTTTCACCTTCCTTTGTGTTTAGCCTGTGGTAAAAGATCACTGTATGTTTCTTCTTTGACCTCGGCTACCTCGGTTTAACGTCCTTTTGGCTTGCTTCGAAAACGACTTTATCTTTCTCACTGCTTGAATGATCATATCTTTTTTTTTGCATCCTTCTTCTTTTTGATCCTTACCTGCACAGCATCATTCCACTACCACGTCTCTACATCTGCTTCCGTCCACCTCTATTCACTCCCAGGACTGTCTTGGCTGTTTCTCGTATCTTCTCTGTAACGTACATCTGTTTCTGAGCTTAGCACTTCAAGAAGCTCATGGTTGACAGTAAAAGAAACAAATATGACACAATATTGAATATTTGGAGCTCATTCAAGTCATAGGGTAAAGAGACGCTTCAATGTTCAACAGTATTGTGGATATAACGTCCCAGTGTCAGCACCAGTTATGAGCAATATCAATTGGCGTAAAACAAGAAATAAACAAATGTGTGTAAAACAAAGGAATAAACCTAAAGCAAATATGTGTAAAGGAGATTAGCTTAAATGAGGTTATGCAATTTGCACTGGTTATTACAGAATGTAAACTCTTTCCTATTCTCTTCAAATTTTATTCATTTTCCTCAAACTTTGCCTCATCAATGACTTAATTTAGAGTCGATAACTGACCAATGGAGTGCTAGCCACCAGGATCCTCTACTCTTTATCTTTGGTTTTCTTTGCGACACATTTTATTTCCCCGTGTAATTCTGTCTCCTTTCATTTTTTCTTTTTCTCAGGAGATGACTTGGCTGCCGCATTCCCGAGTTGTTTATCTGGGGTATCTCCACTTCAAATGAGCAACTTCTTTAAACACCTTCTTAACCTCACTTGCGTTTATTTCAATCCAGCAAAGCTGTCCACAAATTTTCATTTGGGCTGAGGTTAGGGTTATTTCCTAGCCACTCAAGCACTGACTTTGTTCGCAGCAAGAAACTTGATTGCAACTTTCGAATGCTGGCATGGCGCCCCATCCGGCATAAAAATATTGCAATTATGGACTTCCATGTGAACCTTGAGTTTGTCTGACAACAACTCGACATACATCGGTCCATTCATAGTGGCTTCTGGGGTTAAAAAGTAGAGACCACCGACCTGTTCTTGGACATTGTACCTCAAATTATCTGATGTGGGGTATGTTTCATCGTCGATATCGTATATTTATCATCATATCGCTTGCCAGCTGGTCTTCTAATGCGCACTGCGAACTATTGAAAGGTAGACTCGTCTGAGAATAATACCCCTCCCTCATTCCTGTTGCCGTTGTCCAGTTGCGATGTTTCAATGGAAATGCCAGGCGCTTAGCTTTCATCGTAGTTGTAAGCCTCGGTTTTCTTGCCGTTTTGTAGGATTTCAACTGTAATTCTTTCGATTAACGACGAGAAACTGTCATATGACTCACTTTGCATCCTCTCCACAGCAATTCTGCCCTGATTTTGTTCATGGAACGTGTTAAGGACCTGACGACCATCCTCTTCATCAAGATATCGTCGTGCTTGGTGGTGCTTCTAAGTCTTCCACTTTTCTTCCCATCCTCGTACGCCTTTTGGGGCTACGATTTGGGCCCCATGAACTGCTGTCAGAGACTTTTTTCGCCCCATTTCAGCTATTCCCCGCATTTGCAAAAGGCGGCAAAAATCGAGGTGTTGATAGAACCTCAGAAACTATTCAGAGGAACAACTAAAATTAAGTTGATATGTTGATATGGTGCAATCCAGACAACTGGCTGATGCAATCTGATGCAATACACAAATTTCGGCTATTTTCACTGTTTGGTCTCAAACTTTTGTTTATGACTGTAAGATACGTGCAAAAGTTTCCTGGTTTAGGTTATGGCAGCAAGATTAAGTTATTCAGGCCTTGCTCTCAACAGTAACAGTATTTGTGCCCTCAACAAAGTAAACTCAGTAAATTTGCAGTCAAGTCAAATTATCTTAACCTGTACCTTCTCTACACTGAGAACAATTTATCACCAGCCTTTAGAATGGCTGCTATTTTTTGCATTTAAAAGAGATGCTCACTTAAAATTTGTATGGGGGTTTGAAAAAAGTTAATGAAAAGCACCTTTCGGTTTTTATTTTACTGTTATAATTTCTTATACCAAAAGTCGTAAATATTATCCTTTTATACATTTAATAGTTTTTCTGCCCTACTCTGTAAATCACCTGCTTTTACACAGTCTACTTTACAAGAAGGCAATTGTTTCCATTCAAATAAGAGCACGTTTTATCATCTTAAATAAATGAAGAAGCGCTACTAGCGCTTATTACGTTTTTTAGCACAGTTTCTTTCAGTAAACTTTACCAAGACAGTATAAACTTCATGTTAATCCTCCTTTTTTTTGAGGGGGGGGGGGGGGGTTGTGTGGCTTTTTTGGCTTTTTTAGCAGGAAGAGTGTTCAATGTGGTGTAGGAGCCAGTTCTGACACATTGTCACTGCTCTTTGTGAAAGAACCAAACATGATACCGAATAAATGTGATCAGAACTACCCTATATACTGGATTTATTTATGTACTGATGAGATATAACTGTTTACGTGTCAAATCAGTAACTTAGCTGCCTTCGTTTTCAATTTTCAATTTTCAATCTTCTTGTGGACATATGGCTGAACAGTAGCACATTTGTAACTGAGACTCGCCAGTGTTTTAGAACTAAAAAAGGATTAGTTAAAGCAAATCAATGTCTACAATATAGAACTTTATTCTTATATTAAAAGAGACTGTTAGCAATAACAAAATTTCATAATCTCTCCTATTTAATTTATTTGATAAATCTAATATGTTTAATACACGAATATCAAGAAAGAAGCTACACAAATCTGATGTATAGGGTAGATACTCTTTGGTTTATCTTTGCTTGCCCATCTTTGTCCAATTTTCTGACTCCAACAATTAGGAGCTTTTTTGTTTTTGCTGGCTAAAACTATTAACTTGGAAACTGGAAAAACTGACTGACTGAACAGTAATTTAGTTTTGTTTTGACAAAGTTTCTTACTCTTGAGGTGAATGATACTAAACATGATATAACTTTGTTCTTTTGTGGAGTTCAGTAGCTCTCTTATCTTCTCTTTTTCCCCTTTTGTGTTGGTCAATATGGTTCATAGTAGCAGATTATGGTGATTGTAAATTCCCTCAGAGGAAGTACTTTGGGAACAAACAGAAGAGTCATTTTTACCCCTTACCTTTGTCATGTGTTGTTTTCCCTTAAAAAATAAGCGAAATGTTGGATTAACTGACAAGAAATAGACAAATACATAATAAAGAATTACAGTATACCATAGGTTTCACTAGACCGTAAAGAATTTCAAGTCCGAGTATGATTAACACTTACACACAAGTGTTTAAATCATCATTATTCTTTATCCTCTTATCATTATCATCATCATCATGAGCATCATGAAAAACCTTGTTTTCCAACAGATAATAGGCATACCCATGGGTATAGACCCTGCTGCATTCTGGGCAAATCTTTACTTCTAGCATTTTGAAAATATGTTCATCACCAATCTAATTCGCACTGATCGATACCGTGGATTCAAGTTTAAGAATTGTTTTCGTTTTATTGATGATGCCTGAAGTATTAAAGACTCAAAGGAGTCCAAAAAAGTCATCACAAAATTTATCCAAGTCAGCTGGTACTGAAATGCGAACACACAGGCCAACGTGCTACCTTTTCAGACTTGGACATTACAGTCAAAGGTGGATTATTCGTTTACAAGCTATTTGACAAACGTGATGGTTTTCCTTTCCATATCGTCGGAATGTCGAATCTATATGGAAAGTTGCCTCGTCATGTGTTCTATGGATCAATACTATCTGAAACTTTAGGTATCGCTTGTGCTTCTTTTCTCTACGATGACTTCATCATTAAGAATGGAGAACTTTTCGGTAGGATGATGATATAAGCAGCGTCCCAAAAAAATTTGAAGAATGTCGTGCATAAAGTCTATGGCAAACATTTTGATGCTTTCTCTTCTTTTAAAAAAACATATTGCCAAATTACTTAAGATTTGACTACTCAGTGAATTTATTGTCTCATCCTCTGTTATTCAGTTTTATCTTCCATTCACTTTCTGGTCGTTTGCTGTAGGTCTGTATTTAACTGTATGGTGATGATAGCAAGTGATCATTTTCTATCCTTTCTTCTATTTATTTGCTGACGGCCTGTACTTAGCTGTATGGTGCTGACGACAGATTGACATTCTTTCTAATGTTACTTCTCCGTCTTTCTAATACTTACATTTCATTGTTTCTTCTCTTTTTGACAATGCTTGGATTTTGGGGTTTTTTTTACCTTACTCTTGTTCTACATTCTTCTTTGTTCTTCTCTTTCACCATGTTGTTTTACATCTTTGTAGCAGAGGGAATGCAAAACAGCCACTGCCGGTCACAAGCCCGGGATCTCTGTTACCAACATGGCTATTCTTCTGTCTGTCCCTTATTTCAAATTCTGAAACACTTCTTTTGTGCCTTTATTTATGTATCGTGTCTCGAGTCGTGTGAATGTTTTTGTGATGTAAAGAGTTTTTTGAATTTTTTTATTTTGTCAAATTTAACATCTAGCTATTTGGAGTTTACTCCTAATACCATATATATATTTCAAGGATATTTTACATAAATATCAATATACAAATATAAATATATATATATATATGTATTACAAAATATATTTTACAAGAAAACCATTAATTAGCTCCAAGAACAGAAAATGCGATTGAAAAACCAAAGTACTGATCCCCCTCAAACTAAGATCCTCCGTGTCTTAACGCAGTTGTCTTCAATGATGTTTTTAGTAACTTTGATTTGATTGATTTTTTGGAAACTTTAAAGAAATGCTTAATACTTAAAATAAATTTAAAAAAAGAACGTTGGTCTAAATGCCAAGACTAGTTTCTTTAAAAAAAATGCTTGTATACGGAATTTTGGTAAGATATCTTTTCTATACACCTGCAGATTCCAGCGTGGACCCAAACATATTTAATTCAAACAGACACTGTATAGTAGTTATTTAAGGTACGGCTAGGGAGGAGATATTTAGCCATTATGATTTTTGGGGTTTTATAAATGTATTAAAGAATAAGAAAACGACATGTCAAACTCTCAATATGCTCGTAATCATTGGGATAATCAAGTGAAAGATTATTTGTTGTCTAGGCAAATTAGTCCCCATTCACACAAATAAGAGTGAGATAAGCTCAAGCCTAATAAGGAAGATCAACATTGCTCAGAAAAAAGCAGTAACTAGCATGATAGCATCTCAACTAGCTCACGAACAGCAATGATTCCAATATTTCAAAGAAGAAACCTATGATTCAGAAAGGCTTTGACAAAAAGATGTATCAAATGATTATTTATTTGTAAAGCAAGCCAAGCCTTCTTGGCTTCTCAGCAAATTTTTCAATAATTAAAGAGTGAAGTTGTTGCTGATATTCCAAATAGTTTAACATGTCTTTATGTATTGATATCCTGCACAAAGAATCAAGCCGTTCCTGACCCATTTTACTTCTCAGGAATGTCTTCTTCTCTCCTTTCCTGCGCTTGTCGGTTTTCAATTTCTAGGTTGATCACCATGCGCTGCATTGAATACAGTTTCAGTCAATGTTTTAAAACGATTCCTATCCTCTGCTAATTTTCGTAATTTTTCAAGATCGTTTGCTGTTCTTGCTTGTTCTCGCACCATAGCTTTTATGGTGCGAGAACAATAGTACCACCGAGTTTCTCCAGGTCTTTGAATGTAAATGCTACATTTGCCAAAAATATCATTTCGTTTTGAACTCAAACTTGTGAAAGAACTAAACTCACTCACATTGACAAAAAAAAACTTTCACTGCAGAGACTTCAGATGCAGATTGACATAACACCAAGGTTAGCCTTTGAATAGCACAATGAAAAAAGAAAGCTTGTGGATATTTCTCACGGACTAGAGTCTGGACACCAGAGATATGACCAGCCATAACTGAAGCCCCATCATAAGTTTGCATGATCAATTTGGTTTTTATAGATTCACCAAAATTGCTCAATATTGTTTTTACAACTTGACTAATGGCATCAGCATACCTATCACTACTAACATCCACAAAGTTTAAAAACCTTTCAATAATATCACCACCCTTGTCTATTCTAATAATAGGACTAAGTTGCTCCTTTGATGAGAAATCAGTTATCTCATCAACTTGGATTGACAAGATGGTACAATCATTTACTTCCTTCGCAATTTGATCTGCAATAATTGAATCAAGACATGTGATCAAATCATTCTGGGTGTCAGGAGAAACACAGAAACACCAGTAAAAACACCACCACTTCTTCTAGATTCTTCCAATTTTCCTTCTAAACGTCGTTCAAACACAGAGTCAAACTTTGCAAAACATTGCAATAGCTCTCTGTAATTTCCCTTGTTCTGACTTTCAGAGGATTCGTCATGTCCTCTAAAAGGAAGCTCTTGCTAGGGCCAGGAAGAGGACAGCCTCAGATATTGTCTTCAGCATTTCCCTATTCTGTCTTACATGCTCATTATGCCTTAGCAATTCCTCTTTCCTTGCTCTTGATAATAAATTATCGACCCTTTCAGTAGTGTCAAACGCCTTCCAAGCTTTATATGCTCCCATGTGGGAGTTCGTTTTCTCGTGCTTCTTACAATTGCACAAGAAATGGTGCATGTTGCAATAGCCAGTTACCGTCCACGATTGTGAAAGGACAGGCCGAAAAAGCAAACAAGGGCAACAAAATAAACTTTTCTTACCTTCACTGCCACAGAGCCAATCATTCCTATTATACCAACCATTTTGGAATACCCTGTCCTTATATTTTACTTCTGAATTTGGGATAGGCCTGTCTTCTTGAATAATAATTCTTTTTTCGCTGTCATTCTTTGAACCATAGGATCTGAATAATAAACTAGAGACAATGTCTCTTTCAGCCAAATTTCACACTTGCAGGCTTATCATCCAATCATATCGCTTCTTGTTTTACCAGGAAACTTCATAGATTTCTAAAGCACAAAGAACATGCCGAGCTGTAAAAAGTTAGCACGACATTTTTGCAGTGACACCAGCAACTCTAAAATAGGTTTGGTATAACGCGAAACTAAGTCCTTTATTAAACCTTGAATGGTGAAAATTGTTTGGAAAATCTGTGTTTGTTCGTGCTCTCAGATTTTAGCACGCATAAAGACACGAATGCTTTTCTCAAGTAGTTTCGCTTTAGGAAAATGATTCCGAAAAACATAATGAAAAAATCCATTTTTTTAATCACGGAATTTACCGCTAGCTACGCCATTCCCAATAAATAGTCATTTGCATCCTTACAAAAATCCCCAGAATGACAAACAAGCAAGGCAGTAAAGTTAACTAGCTTCTTTGAAACTCTTTAGAAAGCAGACCCAAAGAAAAATTGAAGATATGCATGACATTCTTGTGCCAAAGTGCCTTCAGAGGACAAAAAAAATCCTGCTTAAAATATAGGCTACATTTTAACGTTTGCAAAAATTGTCACCATGACCATAATGCGTTTGCTTTGTTATCCTCTTACCAGTGTTATTTGTACTGTTACCTCTTAGTATTTGTCGATCTTTTAAACTAATTACTTTCCAAGGACGTTTGTGCCTTTGTTTACCATGGTAGGCTTCTTCTCGTGTCAGTACTTCTTCTGATCTATTTGAAACACAAATTTCAAATACAAGGTCTACTGATAATGTGACCACATCTTATTATTGAGGTCTTTTTTCATTCTTGGCTACAGTTTTGCTTTTACTCACAATATGGGTTATGGGTAACATAAGTCCTTGGGATCGCAAGGATATTCAAAGCTTAATGCTGTGCAGCAATGAAAAGTTATCAATAAATAGGTTCTGCATCATATTTAATCATTTAAAAGATCCATAATTTTTAAATAAAAATATATTAGTATCACATATAACTTCTTGGACATTGAGTATTAAGAGATCCACGAATTAGGTTATAATTCAAGTAGGTAGATTACAGGAAATAAGCAGAACCATTTTGAGCTGTATGAGGATGAATGGAAATGTTTAAGACAACCTAAATTCTTTTTTCTTGTTTTCAAGTATTCGTCCTGAGCTTATGACTAATGCTGACACCACAATAAGGTTATGTCATAACTTTTGATTATTGGAAAATGGAGGACAGTATTTCACACTATCTTCTCAATTATCTTCTAAATCTTAGTTTGAAACTGATTTTAATTGCCATTTATGTTAAAATTATATTTCTGACTTACTAAGATTTAGCAACGAATCACTCATCATATCTGTCATCATATCTGGTAGCCAATTAATTATTTACTTCATTCTACACATGATAGGCTTAATTTTATTTGATTGGAGAAACTATAGAACCAATCAATACAATTCAATCAATCAACATTTAAAATCAAACACACTAGTGTATGAGTGCGGCTTGGTAGGACATACGAGGATATATATTATAATTACTATTCTTCCCTAATAATAGGCCCATGGCTATTTTTTTTTCTTACAAATTTTCAGGCCTATTTTCAAATCGCTTTTTCTTATTTATTTATTTATTTATTTATAATGAATCTTTATACAGGATAAAACACTTCAACAAAAAGATATGCTGTTATCAATGTGCGTCCTGCAAAATTAAGATAAAAACTGCTTTAAAAGAAAGTTAAAGGATTTTAAAAATAAAAACTGATTAACTATAAAATTGTTTAATGGATAACTTAAAAGAATTAAAATTTTTTATCTTTCTCACATCCATTGGTAGCTCATTGTAAATTTTTGCGACAGTAAACCAAACTGCTCTTTTTCCATATTCTGTCCTCATTTTTGGTAGTCTCAAGGAAAGATTGTTATTACGTTACGCTGACCAGATGTCCTTTATTTCAAAGGACAGTCCTTTATTTCAGAGCCTTGTCCTTTATTTTTTCCTTGTCCTTAATTGTCCTTTATTTTGAGAAAATCCTTTAAATTGTCCTTTATATTTTAGAAATTCGAGGAAATGTCCTTTATTTGAAATAAAATTCAAGGAAGTTCATTCCTAGCAGTTTTAGACTCTTATAACATACCAATGACGCATTACATGAGTCGCAACGAGCTCCTGGCACACCTGACAGTTCTAAAAACAAACCATTTATCATGAAAATGACTACCCATTATTTTCCCATTAGGCCGGGCTCAACATCGCTACATCCTCCAGATGTGATGAGTTTTTTCTTTAAAATAACTTGAGACTGTGTCAATCAAGACCAAGATCAAGTCGTTTTAGATCCGATCGAAGATTTAATATCGCATTTATTTCGTTACAATGAAACTTCTCGTCATTCAGAGTTTTAGTATACAACTATACATACGAGTACACTCAGTACAGTGCATTTATTAATTTTATTAGTGTAAGAGAAACATGTCCAAAAAAAGGAAATGCAATTTTAACCCTTCTTGGATAAAGGAATTCAAATTTATTGAAAAGCGAGAATCGGATACGGAGGCTTTTTGTAAATATTGTAGGACTGTTATTAACATTTCATCGATGGGTCGATCTGCAATTGTTCAACACCAGAAGCTCGAAAAACACAAACGTGCCTTTGAAACTGTTGTGAGCTCCAGCCAGTCTGTATCATCATTTTTCTCAAGAAAAACTTTAGGAGATGCAGAAAGTAAGTTAGCTGCACTCGAAGGAGCTTTTGCTTATCATACCATATACCACGGACAATCATTTCGGTCTTTGGATTGTACAACACAGTTGTTAAAAGTTGCCCACAATCCTAGATTTACTTGTGGCAGGACAAAGGCTCAAGCATTAGTTTCCAATGTGTTTTTGCCACATTTCCAGAAAGAACTGAGGAAGGACCTATCAAATGCACACTTTGTCACTGTATTTTTTGATGCGTCCAACCATGGAGCAACAAAACTTATCCCGATTCTCACTCGCTACTTCAACAAAGATAGTGGTGTTTGCGTTAAAATCTTGGATATTGAGGATGTTAAACGTGAGACCTCCGAGTTACTGACCGATTTACTTATAAGAAAGCTGTCAGAATTTGAAATTTCGGAGAAAATTGTGTGCCTGAGTGCCGACAATACGAATACAAATTTTGGTGGTGTAGCCCGTAAGGGTCGCAATAATGTATTTGCAAGGCTGAACTCTGCGCTTGATACAGACTTGATAGGATCGGGCTGCATAGCACATATCACTAATAATTGTATGAAGCGTTCCGCAGATTCTCTACCTGTAGACTTGGAAGCTGTCTTAATTAAAATCTTTGGCTATTTTCAACACTATAGCGTGCGAGTTACAAAGCTCAAAGAGTTTTGTGAGAGTATTGATGTGGAGTACAAAAATGTATTAAGCTACTGTGGCACCAGATGGCTTTCTCTCCTTCCGTCTCTCGAGCGAATTCTGCAGATATTTCAACCATTGAAAGATTACTTTTCTGTCGAACCGTGTCCTACGATTCTATACGAGTTTTTTAACAATCCGCTTTCTGAAGCATGGCTATTTTTCGTTCATGCACAAGCTACAATATTTCATTCAGCAGTTTCTAAACTAGAAGGAGATGACGTCAGCATGGTCGAGGCTTGTCTTATTGTTGAGGAATTGTTATCATCAATAGAAGATCGAAGCAGCACTCATTTCCTACCTCTTGAGGTACGAAGACAGCTAGCGAAAGTAGACGACGAAAAATCTGCCTTTTTTAGTAAGAAGTGTCAGGATTTTTTTGCAATATCCAAGGATTATTTGCGTGTGTGGACTGCCAACCTAAAGGAGTTTCAAACTTTTGAGTGGATATTACTCAGAACCCCTGTATTTTGGGAGAAAGTTCAAGTTTCTCTGGAATCGAGTTCCACGATAATAAAGAAACTTGGTGTGAATGACAATCAATTGTTTGAGGAAGTTCGCCATCTGAAGAAGTTCACGACAGTTGAAAAAATAGCCTCTTGGAATGAAACAAAAACTGCACCTGCAAGTAGGTGGTGCGAGTTGTTCCGCTTGTTTGCATCATCGGATATTGAACATTCAGAGCTACTTAAAATCATCGAGTTTCTGTTTAGCCTCCCAGCCACAAATGCACCCGTCGAGCGAGTGTTTTCATTGATGAATAACTTTTGGACATCGGATAAGACGCAGATGACAGTCTCAACCGTAAAATCAGCGCTATTTCTGAAGTACAACTGCGCAAAAACGTGTACAAAGTTTTACGATATGCTACTATCCGATGGGCAGCTTCTGGAGGAAATACACTCATCATCAAAGTACAATTAAAATCTCGGTTAGTTTGCGCTTCGTACAACTAAACTATTCAATGCTATTGTTCATTGTGTATTATGGTTTTTTTTGGAGAGCGTATATGACTTGAAATTTTGAATGCACAATTTTTAAGGCTACATGTAACGCGTACGTATGTTGATACATGTGTGACGTCACAAAATGTGATGATCGGAAGTGTCCCTTATTTTTTTTAAAACTGTCTGGCCACCGTAGCTTGTAATGACCAATTGTGAACATTACCATTTCAAAAGCTCCTTTTTTCCTCAAGGGTTAGGCTATTAACACTCTAAAACCAAACTGCTGTTTTCTCAAACGCCCAACTGTTTTCTTTTGAATACTCTTTCTCATACACCAGTTTTCAAAAGTAAATGATAAACCTAAGAAGTTGTGCCACAGTGGCTTCTTTAACTTTAATCTAAGTTTGTGATGTTGTTTTTCTCAGTGATAATGAGTAACGTTTTGTGTTGTTATCTGTCCAACCCTTACTGACATGAAACTGTTCCTTTTCCTTAAGGGTGGAACTGTAAATTTCCATTGCTCTTTCTTGGATTTCCTTTCTTGTGATAAGTTGTTTCTAGATCCTTTTAGTTCCAACCCATTGATAAAACATTTCATCCGTGTCTTTTGAAAGAGTTTGACGACCTGATTCTGGTAGCTATTTACTTTTTGATAGACCATTTTTCAAAACTCTTTGAAGAGAGACAGATCGAACCTTGCATCTTCTCATTTTGTTTTCGACGATATTGAAATGTGTTGCAGCAGCACTCTTTGAACAACCACGTTTTTCACATTTTAAAAAAAATCCCACTTTGTAATTATTAAAAAATGTTTTCTCACAACAGCCATTTTCAAAATGATCAAAGTGTTTTAGAATCACCACTCAGAGTTATTCCGAATCTTCAAAATTGGTTTAAAAACATTTGCGCCGTTATACATTCACTTCCAACGATAGCAATATCATACTTTTCATACTTTTCCATTTGTTAACCAGGTTATCAATTTGTGTTGCTTTTCTTCTAAAAATGAAGGTTGCTCTCTGGTCTTCCCTTTTTTTAAGATACACATTAAGCACTGTCAAGTCTACTCTTTGAGTATAGCCGATACCTGTCACCTACTCATCGCCCTTGTTTCCTTCTTCAACATTCCCATTGAAATAAGCTCAAATATCGATTATTTTTCTTTTTGGGACTTTATCTAAATGGCGTCTAAATTCCTCTTGATCTCTCCTTCCTCTTCTGGTTGGGATGTAGCCCATATCATCTTACTATATTTATAATGACAGAGTCTCCATCCATTCTCATAGCTGTCACCCGATTTGAGGCTCTATCTACCTCCAAAATACTTTTGATGTACTGTTCCTTAAACACTATTCCAACTCCATTCATCCTATTGCTTTCACCATTAAAAAAATATTTTACACCCAGACGCCAAAGTTTTGCTTTGTTCCCTTTCCATCTAGCCTCTTGTACACAAAAGATATCAATATTTATTTTTGATAACCAATTAACAACTTCTGTCTCTCTGTCTCTCTCTCTCTGTCTCTCTCTGTCTCTCTCTGTCTCTCTGTCTGTCTCTCTCTCTCTCTCTCTCGTTTGTTAACCTTGTTGTTAACCTGAGTCTCGACTGATCTTGCATGTTGTATATTTGATTGCTCAGCATTAATTTTCTATGGGTGCACGCCCTTTCAGACGCCAACAACAGTTATCAGCAGTATGTTTAGCCCTAAGTCAGCCGAGACCTGCTCGCAAGGCAGTGAGTAGATTTTTAAGCTTAAGCATGGGATACCGATTGCTGAGCATTAGAACATTTCAGAGTCTTGATATTTGACATCAACAGCATATCCTACACCCTTCCAGCTATATGGCTTGAAACACTAAAGAGAAAAACACAACATAGGTATAGCGCAACTCCTCAAAACAACTCGATCCCTTTTCCCACGGACGGAGATCTGCACTGCCAAAATATACAACAGCGTACCTCATCACTTCAGTAGCCAGGTGATTGGATACGTATGTCTCAAAACGTTGCTCAGGAGAAGCTTACTGACATGATAAAGCTCTTAGATTTATGCTCAGAGTTGATAGTCTCAGCAAGCAGCACCTTACTTACATTCTAAGGTAATAGGTTGCGGGCAGCCATACCTTAGATAGAGCATCTTTTGCCGGTCGCCGCAAGGTTTCCTTTACCAGAGCATACCACTGGGAGTTGAGGCTGGTTAGGCTGCAGAGTAGATTACAGATAGGTTGCTGAATTTCATTTTTCACCATTGGTTAATCAGTTCATATTACATGACAGAATCAGAATTGGTCAGGATTTCCCTGACCAATTCTGATTCTGTCACATAAGCCTCTCTAATATTTACATTAATATATGTATATAAATATATATTTAAATACATATATATATATATATATATATATATTTATACGGTGTATGTATCAATTGCAGGCTTCGTCCTTAACAAATTACTTTTAGAAATGGACTCAAGGTCTTGATAAAAATATATTTATTTTAAAGTCTTTTTATAAAATAATTATAGTACTAGCCTTTCAAAAGCACTGGCAATGACTTTCTATTAAATAGTTTTAAAGAAAAAGTAATTTGGGCCATGTTGGAAATCTATTTTTTGCTCTATGGCATTTCGCATGGAATATATCTCTTAGTATATTGCTCTTAGCAGCCAGTATCAAAACAGCAATTAGTTGTGACACAGAGAAAACTACTGAAAAGTAAAAAGAATAAAATCTAAGTTCGGCTGATCATCTATTGCATTAGAATAACTCCTGTACAATATATGAATCAGTACAACTTAATTTACAAATTCATAAAAACTCAGAGCTCTTGTCTGAGTCATTTACTTTACAGCAAAACCATTTCTTCAACCAATTGCCAACTTTTGATCTCCAATGCTGCTTTATCTTCCTTTGTTTCTCATGTTTTACTGATAGAACATTTCGCCACCACATCTGGATTATCTGGCTGGCCAACTTACATCGGATTTCACGAACTCTTCTTAACTTCGGAACAGCACGCATGAACCAAATAATACGGTTCGCTGCAATCGTTTTCCTTATTCGATCAACTTTGATGCGAAGTATTGATTGTTTCATAAATCTTTGGATTATCTTTGCAGCAGAATGGCGGCAAATTTTTTCTACTTTTTTCTCAAATAACAACTGTCTCATGGTTACGAAGAAGATTTCTGCGTTCTTTCTGGTGCTAATTTTATTTCTCTCTGTAGCTCGTTTGTGGAGTTTTAGTAATCCGTCGATTCGTTCTTGAGTTGGGATTATTTCTTTGTAAGGGACACCACGATTTCCCCTTCGACGATGAACATAAGATTCATTGTAAACAGGGAAAGGAGTAGGCCTATTTGAAGTTGGCCAACGATGAATGGCTTCCCAGCTTACTCCATATCTTGCATCGCATGGATAAATTGAATGAAACTGACCCCATGGCAAAGGAACATGATGATTCCATACAGGATAAGGAGCGGAAAATCCATGAATGGGAAAAGCCATGTTTGACGTTGGCCACCGACGAATGATCTCCCAGCTCACTCCATTTCTCGTATCGTTTGGGTAAATTGAATTAAACTGAAGCCCAGGTAAGTAAGGTGGAGGTCCAAGTATCCCAAGGCCATTATTTTTACCTTTTACCATAAACTGAGCCATTGGTTTCGTTGAAAAAACAAGCTTCAATCAACCACTTAACAGACAAAAATTTCACGTACTTCCTCTTATGTAGAAAAAGTACCTACTTGCTTAAATCTCGTAATCTTCAGGCTATGAATAAGAAAGTCGTTTTATCTGACGTCATATTTGGATGATGTCTAGGTGACGTCACATATGGTCTCCTGAACCAGCGTCAAGTCTTAAGTCTTTCTCTACTTTTAAGTATTAAGCTTAAATAATTATGTGTAATTCAAGTAAAAGAAAGTCTAGTATTAATAAATCAGTCTCTAATCTTTTCACAAAATTGCCTTTAATTTTGCTAAACAGTTTGACTTGAATGTTGCGTCTTTTGAGGAATCTGTCTGAGTGAAAAAAAGTTAGCACGTTCCTGTTGATTTTGCATAAACAATAAGAAAGAATAGGTTAATATAGATTTAAAGCATTCCTACACTAAAACTGCATAGCTCTGAAGTTTCGTTAATTTGTCATTAACAACTAATACATTTGACTTGAATTTGGCTCTGTTTATCTTCCATTTATTTATCGATCTAGCTGTTTATCTGTCTGTCTGTCTCTCTGTTTGTCTGTCTATCTATCTATCAATCTATCTATCTACCTGCTTATCTATCTATCTATCTATCTATCCATCTATCTATCTATCTATCTATCTATCTATCTATCTATCTATCTATCCATCTATCTATCTATCTATCTATCTATCTATCTATCTATCTGTCTATCTATTTATTCATTCATCTCCTTCTCTTCCTGTCACTGAAAATATTTATCTGTCCGTCTATTTCTCTTTCTGTCTTTCTAACAATTGGACAGAGATAATTTTTTTCCCTACATCATGACTCGCCATAACCAGCAGAAAAATTTAAAAGATAGAGAAGGATGGAAATACAGCAGATATTAATACATTACTTGTACCTTGTATAAAATAGTTGTCTTGTGAAAAGAAGACATCAGTATAGTGTTCTACAACTACACGGCTGCGATCTGGGCTTTCCATCCATTCTCATCATTAGATACCCTCAACTAGGTTATAAAATCCTACCCTACCTGTTGACCAATAATCTAAACTTTCCAAAAATGTTGTTCTCTTCTCCCTCTACGTCTTTCGTTGTCTGTGTTTAGATAAGTATTCAAGACCTTTTGGGGAATAAATATGGCCCTAAAATTGCACCCCCCCCCCCATTAATTTTCTTTTGGAGGTACTGTTCAGGTTGGGTTCTTTCACTTGATACTAGTAAAATCATTTGTATTCTGGTGTCATGTTGTCGGGCCTGACAAAAATTCTTATGATCATCAAGCCCAGGTTGTAAAACCCTGGTCTAGTCGTTAGACTATCTGGTTCTTATCCACGTAGCTCTGGTAGATTTCTAGTGCGGAACATATCTCCCCTTTTCACCTAAAAATGTATTTGTGTAATGAAAAAAGAAAATTCTTACTATACCGGTGTGATTAGAGTACCAAAATATTGTAAGCTTTTGAATTTACGAAAGACATTAATTATCTCAGAAATAACCAATGACGATTCAGTTTTTAAATGGCTTCTTACTTTTTCCCCTATATGATGAAAATAAATTCCACTTTGTTTGTGAGTTATTAAAATAACAAATGAGCCATTACTGGTACAAAATTTTAAATCAATATCAAAACAACGTTCATTTTGGTCAATAACTATTTCACTGGTACTCGATTGGACAAAAGACGCCAGAATAAGAAAGTTGACAACAAGTCTGTTTTTAATTTGATGCTGAAAACAAAATGACGATTGAGAAACCCTACCAATTTTTTGTAAACGTGGCTAACCACCATTTTGTGTGATATGCAGAGGAAAGCCCCTCACGTTTGGCGACTGGCTGTCTAAAACAATTATCAACTAAAAAGGATTTTTTTGTTTGCAATGAGGAGGTGATGAAAATTCAACATGAATTGCCTTTAATGCTCCTAAATGAAAGGTAGACCAGGCTGGGCAAATTATTTTGAACTGACTTAATTTAAAACTGTCACTGCATGCTCTATTTTGCAGCAAATTTTGTACTGCAGGAGAATCAGAATTTACAATTTTGCTTTTACTTTTGCAGTGTCTTTTTTAGTTGAACTCGACAAACGCGGGCTTTTTTCTCTAAAAACACTGGGCACGTGCACCTTTATTCTATCTATAAGCCTTAAGGATGTATGACCTACGTACCTGACATCATACCGGCATTTAAACTCATAAACAGCCATACTTGAATTGTTGACATGCAAGACATCCTTTGTAGACCAGGGGAGAGTTTTTCGCAAGGTAAAATAACTTTAGATGCAGTGGCACAATAACATTCAGAAACTGTCCTAATAATTAAATTTTCACATCTGGTTGAAACCAGATATATCAGGGTAGCTTGAGGTACATATGGCAACTTTTGGGGCCCTGTTTAATAAGGTTTTCGGAAGTAGATAATTTGTACTTAATTACTTTCTCTGAAACATCGTTAAAATAAACTTTACTCAACAACATTTGCTTAATTTTGTCTTTTTATCTTGACAACTTCGAAAGGAAGAAAATAACGACAGCACGATGGACGAGAATTTTAATTGGACCAATTATTAACTGCGTGGAACAAAAAGAGTCCCACCGTACATATTGTCCAAGGAAGGTGGATTTTGGAACACGCTTGTTTTAAAAGAAGTCTGAGTTGTTCTACTTAAGCATTTAGAAATGGTAAAGAGACATCCTTTTCTTTTTCAGCAGTAAATACCAAGAATAGGTGACGATTGTCCAGGTTAATCATAAACTTATTACTGTCTTTTTTATTTTTAAATATGGTACATGTGTCATAGAAAAACCTGTAATACATAAGAACATTAACATTTTGCTTAGAATGAAATCATTGTTTTCAGATCTTACAAATATATTAGCCAGAGCCGAGTCTAGTAGCGAGCCCATAGTTACACCATAAACTTGCTGGTACAGCACATTGATGCAAATAAATGTTATTTTGATAGTGATTTATGAATTAATATAGACTACTTAAGATTTGGACCAACGTAACGTATCTTTTATTGTTTACTTTCCAAACAGATCTCTAAGCCATTACCTTACCTTGATATAGAGAAAATTAAAACTGTTGTGATCCATTAGCCAAGCCACAAAGAAACATCAGATAACTAAAGATTATTTCTCCTTCATAAAGGGAGACCATTTTATTGGTAGGTGCTGCGTATTTCTAATTTAAAAGCTAATCTTTATATCTAAAGCCTTTTAAATACCCCTCACCTAGAAAAAGATAAATGTGAGTCTTTCTTCTTTCATACAAAATCCTCTCTTCAATGCAACGTTTTCTTTTTTAACTTTAATATTATTTTATTGATAAAAATTAATGTTTTTCTCAATTTAGACTCCTCGTATTGATATTGAAAATATTAAATGAAGTGCATAGTTAGCTTTTGAGCTTTGAACACTAGAATTCCAGGGCTTTAATATCTATCTCAGTAACGCATCTTTTTATTCAGAGAATTTGGAGCGTATTTCCTGATAGCTGAAATAACTCTCTGTTTATACATCTACGTCATATTCAGCCTGCTTTTTATCCTGGTCGCCTGATTAAAGCGTCCTTAATAAAAATAGTCCAAGCTGTGTTGCAGTAGTCCAGCTGTCAACCATCCAATCAACAATTTTATCAGATTCTCTGCTTCAGACTTCCCTAAATCAGTTAAATCTATCACATGACAAAACACCGGTCATCATAGTATTTAAGCTCAAAGCAGCCTCTACCCTGAGAAGCAAGTCAGGCCTAATAACCTGTCGGGCATAGAAAGACAAGTAAAAGAACGAGATTGGTAATTTTGCAGATATGTTTAAAATATTTTACCGAAGCTCTTCTTCCGTCGAGTCATTAAGTTAAGAACCATTACAGTTTTTGAAAGGGTGACTTCTTTCAAGAATTGTTCTTGCTTTCTTTCTCCTATGGTGCTTATTCACCCTGCCCTCGTTACAATTTCAGTGTCCCTGACATTTTCACATTGTCAATAGGTCTTCTCGTGCCTTGATTGACGAAATAAGGTGTCCAGTAAACTGATAAGCAATGGATCTTGCCTTAATGCAATGGAAAAAGCTATATTAGCAATAACAGAACTTAACTGCAAGCTTTAGAATCCAAAAGACAGCTGCAACAGACTGAGCCACAAACTGAACCATAACAAAATTTTTTCTCAGTTCTAAGCCCCTTTTTTACAACTCCAATCCATTTTCCGCCGTGAAATCTTAACTTTACTGATTAAATTTGATGTTTAAAGATCAGATACGAACCTCAAGTACTTTCCTGACAGCAGGATTCAGCTGCTCATATACTCGACTTCTCTTTCTTCTCTTAGACTTAGAAAAGCTTCCCTGGTTGAATTAGATTATTACCGAGCTAGCATCAGCTTTCTCCAAAGTTTACTTGGTTGATATATTTGGTTTATTAACACTTTGACGTCAAGTGCCGCATTCACTGGACGTGCCGAAATGCCCTGAGAAGCTGTCGAAGTTTTAATGGATGAAGTGTTTTCAGAACAATCTATAATTATTATTTTTCAAATAATGTCAAAATGCCTTCTGTGGCATAATTTAAGCATGACGTATATTCTCGTAATCAGGTCTGTTGATGAACTGATTGTCATGGAGATCCAAGTATGAGTAAACAGGTACAGAAATTTGTTCTCAGTTGGATCTCATATCTAAAATTTACATTGTCACACCAAACTAAGACCCAATTCTTACTGGGATCAATAGTATACACCTTTTGTGTATTGACTGCATGCTTTGCGATTTGAGGAACGGAAAATTAAAAGAACTTTAGACACATATCCAAAGTTTTTGCCAATGATATTTTAAGTAGATATATTTCTGGATAAATAGTTGTCACAGAAATGAAAGTGTTGACTATAATGTTAACCATTATAACAAAAAAAATATCGTAGTAGAGTAAACAATGTGTAAAGCTTCTTGAAATATACCTTTAGCGAAGTTAATAATAGAAAACATTCATTTTTCTGAGGTTCAGAAATACACAAAATACTTTATATGAAATGAGAGTATAGTGGTAGCTGGTCCTTTTCAGGTGACAAATCTACAAGTAAATTCGTAATCAGGCACTAATATTCAAAAGCTGTTGGGTTTTTTTTCTAAAATAAGCAATCGTAATTTTTGGAAAGTCAGGGAGATTTGAAACACAGTATTTACTTTGCTGAAGTAGTACCATTTGGCATTTAAATTTTTGTCTGGTATTTATTTGTATGGTATACATCAATGGTTGTTGCTTTCAGAGGGATAGCAAGAATTTCATATTTTCTTTTGTGTCAGAGACAATCTGCAATTGTAATCGCAGAAATTATTCTACCTTCTCTTGTTGTTGTTTTTATTAACGTTTTGTTTGCCCTTAGCATGTAATACAGCCCGATGCCATTTTTCTACTCGGCTTAGATTTGCCATGTTGTTAATACTTACCTTCACACGAAATTCACTCAAAAGCCAATATGGAAAGAGGGGAGTATCCATGTATAACCCAAGTACATCCTGTGAATTAATATGTCTAGCTGTAAGGACCTCTTCCAATTGTCTTGAATTCAAATGTTTTATTATTTTTTCCTTTGCAATCCCATCTTTCCAACACATCTCTAAACGATTGCTCAGACAATTAAAAAAAACAAAAACGGCCCAACTTCCTTACTTTCTTGTGAGTAGTTTTCAGGTCTGACAGGAATATCATCATCATCACCATTATCATCATCATCATCATCATCATCATATTCGGTTTAACGTCCGTTTTACATGCTAGTATGTGTTGGACGCCTTCTTGAAATTGACTTCAAAGTTATCCTATCCTTTACCAGGTCTCTGCTGACACCTTTTTGTTTGAGATAAATACTTTTACGCAGTTATGCAGGATGTCTTTGGATGTCATTTCATGGTATAATGAGGCAGTGTTGTTATAGGCCGGATGCCCTTCCTGACACCAACCCATTAAGGTAATGGAGACCAGTGTTTTTATTGAGACACAATCTCTAGGTGATTGCCATCCAAGGCTGAAGAGCGCTTCACCTGCCCGTGAGAGAAAGACTATATCCTGCCAGTCCTCAAACTGGTATTTCATGCTTAAATGAGACCAAGCATGGTCTTCAGGGTAAAATAAAGGGTTGTTAAAAAAAACAAGTAAGGCATTAAGTTTAAGTTGAGCAGGCAGTGCACGTGATACAGAGTTACATATGTTTTGAAAAGGAAGAAGGAATACAGCGTAGACCTTTATGACACTTGTTTTGGTAACGAGCTCATTCTTACCAGCATTTGATTTTATACCATATGCAAAAGTATTAACTTATTCTAGTGGACAACTGTTTAGTGTTGCATACTTATTCTAGTGTTGCGTACTAACTTTCGTTTCCCCTATTTTCTCTCCATTGTTTTTTGTCACACTAATTCGTAGAGCAACCATTTACAGATTAACTTTCAACTTGTTTTCCATTATCATTTAAAGCAATGCAACAGCAAAGTCCAATCTAGGCTATGGCATTTACATATTGTTCCCAACCCAGCAGCCTATGTACCTTTTCTCATCAAGTGATCCTTGATATACAGGAAATAAAATACAGATGTTATGTGACCCTGTTAAAGCCTACCTTAAATTAGAAGCAATTGATGAATGCTGTTCCTTGCATTTACAAAATTTAGAGTTATTGGAGATTTTCTGAAGATATCAATGTGGATTTGCATCGATTGGTAATATGTGTCATAACGTTTTGGGATGAGAAAGGCATATGCCTATACACATGACAATAAGGAGATCTTAACTATTGAAGTAAAGAACTCTCTCTCAAACTAAGAGGTAAGACGAGATTGGCAAGCAGAATTCAATATCCTTAATAGCTACCAAACTCTTGCAACGCAAGTTGCAACCCATTGCTAAGATGATCAAGCGACAAAGTTGATTATGAAATAAAACCATTATGTACCTCGGTAAGATAAAAACAGAACGATAAAAAATAAACTGGTGACAGACAGAAGCCTTAAAGGTACCAAAACAAAGTTTCAGCCTCACACTCTTATAAGCTAATGCCTATAATTAAGAGCATGTGCTTTGAACAGTTATGTCTATCCAGAATATATGCTAATCTTTTTTTGTGTTTTTACAATGAAAAATAAAACATTACTTAACTGTTTCAAATAAAGCTCCTTTCTATATTCAAGAATTTTTTAATTACAATTAACAAATACTTAATGTTTTTGTTTGAAATACAAACGTATTCTTAATTCAGTTGCAGATTCATTGGACGTAAGCTGGGTTTTGCAAGGAGCTTTTGTAGACGTTCCAAAAAGCTTAAAATTTGTTTAATTAAGGAGCTCATTCATGCAAACTTGCCACCTGTACTGTTCTCTGTTCTACAAAAATGAATTACAGAGAAAATGTAATGGATGTTTTTCAAACATCAAGCGTGTGTTAGGCGTAAAAAGGAAAAAAATTTAATCTTTCTTATTGAAAAATGCCTATTAATTTTGACAAAAAAAATTTGGCTTTAAGAGAATATTTTCCATTTTCTTGGCATGAAGCTTAAATGGGAAAGTTTTACCAAACATTTGTATGAAGTCAAGTCCATGATGCCCTCAATGTCAGAATATATGTCGATAGAGTCACATCATTATTTCAATTCCTGGCAAGTATATCTGCCACTACTACAAATTTGTTTCCTGTTAGTCTGTTTGTCTGTTTGNATGTCTTTGGATGTCATTTCATGGTATAATGAGGCAGTGTTGTTATAGGCCGGATGCCCTTCCTGACACCAACCCATTAAGGTAATGGAGACCAGTGTTTTTATTGAGACACAATCTCTAGGTGATTGCCATCCAAGGCTGAAGAGCGCTTCACCTGCCCATGAGAGAAAGACTATAACCCGCCAGTCCTCAGACTGGTATTTCATGCTTAAATGAGACCAAGCATGGTCTTCAGGGTAAAATAAAGGGTTGTTAAAAAAAACAAGTAAGGCATTAAGTTTAAGTTGAGCAGGCAGTGCACGTGATACAGAGTTACATATGTTTTGAAAAGGAAGAAGGAATACAGCGTAGACCTTTATGACACTTGTTTTGGTAACGAGCTCATTCTTACCAGCATTTGATTTTATACCATATGCAAAAGTATTAACTTATTCTAGTGGACAACTGTTTAGTGTTGCATACTTATTCTAGTGTTGCGTACTAACTTTCGTTTCCCCTATTTTCTCTCCATTGTTTTTTGTCACACTAATTCGTAGAGCAACCATTTACAGATTAACTTTCAACTTGTTTTCCATTATCATTTAAAGCAATGCAACAGCAAAGTCCAATCTAGGCTATGGCATTTACATAGTTGTTCCCAACCCAGCAGCCTATGTATCTTTTCTCATCAAGTGATCCTTGATATACAGGAAATAAAATACAGATGTTATGTGACCCTGTTAAAGCCTACCTTAAATTAGAAGCAATTGATGAATGCTGTTCCTTGCATTTACAAAATTTAGAGTTATTGGAGATTTTCTGAAGATATCAATGTGGATTTGCATCGATTGGTAATATGTGTCATAACGTTTTGGGATGAGAAAGGCATATGCCTATACACATGACAATAAGGAGATCTTAACTATTGAAGTAAAGAACTCTCTCTCAAACTAAGAGGTAAGACGAGATTGGCAAGCAGAATTCAATATCCTTAATAGCTACCAAACTCTTGCAACGCAAGTTGCAACCCATTGCTAAGATGATCAAGCGACAAAGTTGATTATGAAATAAAACCATTATGTACCTCGGTAAGATAAAAACAGAACGATAAAAAATAAACTGGTGACAGACAGAAGCCTTAAAGGTACCAAAACAAAGTTTCAGCCTCACACTCTTATAAGCTAATGCCTATAATTAAGAGCATGTGCTTTGAACAGTTATGTCTATCCAGAATATATGCTAATCTTTTTTTGTGTTTTTACAATGAAAAATAAAACATTACTTAACTATTTCAAATAAAGCTCCTTTCTATATTCAAGAATTTTTTAATTACAATTAACAAATACTTAATGTTTTTGTTTGAAATACAAACGTATTCTTAATTCAGTTGCAGATTCATTGGACGTAAGCTGGGTTTTGCAAGGAGCTTTTGTAGACGTTCCAAAAAGCTTAAAATTTGTTTAATTAAGGAGCTCATTCATGCAAACTTGCCACCTGTACTGTTCTCTGTTCTACAAAAATGAATTACAGAGAAAATGTAATGGATGTTTTTCAAACATCAAGCGTGTGTTAGGCGTAAAAAGGAACAAAACTATAATCTTTCTTATTGAAAAATGCCTATTAATTTTGACAAAAAAAATTTGGCTTTAAGAGAATATTTTCCATTTTCTTGGCATGAAGCTTAAATGGGAAAGTTTTACCAAACATTTGTATGAAGTCAAGTCCATGATGCCCTCAATGTCAGAATATATGTCGATAGAGTCACATCATTATTTCAATTCCTGGCAAGTATATCTGCCACTACTACAAATTTGTTTCCTGTTAGTCTGTTTGTCTGTTTGTCTGTTTGTCTGTTTGTCTGTTTGTCTGTTTGTCTGTTTGTCTGTTTGTCTGTTTGTCTGTTTGTCTGTTTGTCTGTTTGTCTGTTTGTCTGTTTGTCTGTTTGTTTGTTTTTTTGTTTGTTTGTTTTAGGATAAAAATAATTGGAAAATGAGACTGAAATTTTTAGGTATTTTACGAGTGCTCTTATAACATCGCATTATAAGTTATATAGAATAAAGTTAAAACGATATTGATGTTGTGGTTTGATGAAAGCAAGAACTTCTTTCTTTCCATGAACAACTAATCAAAAATCTAAATAGATAAACAAGCCTTCTAAACATTTCTAACTTCAGCTCAACTTTCTGTTCTACAGTATACCAAGCTGGCAACTTTTTAGGCGATATAT
>RDPX01000450.1:64211-76513 GCA_003991215.1 Morbakka virulenta | reverse complement strand
TTTTTTTGTCTGTTTGTCTTTTTGTTTTTTTGTTTTTGTCTGTTTGTCTGTTTGTCTGTTTGTCTGTTTGTCTGTTTGTCTGTTTGTCTGTTTGTCTGTTTGTCTGTTTGTCTGTTTGTCTGTTTGTCTGTTTTTGTCTATTTGTCTAATACGAAATAAAATGAATATGGAATAGATGTAAAAGTAATTTTCAGATTTAGCTGAAAATTCTGGAGTCCCGGTTCTGTACTTTGCTTAGATTTACCTTTGCAGTACAAATTCAGTGTCGAAATATGGTTTTCTCATTAATAGGTAAAGATTGCTTTTACAAAGAGATCTTTTCTATATAAACTTTTACAGATCTAAATTGTAGATATCACTTAATGAATATATTGAATAGATTACGAAATCAATACATTTTACAGCAACAGAAGATGTTACTGAAAAATGTGTTTTGTTTGTTCAGTAAATTACTGGAACGTATAAACGTTTTTGTATTTAGCATCTCAATACTTATAAATTGGAAATGTGGTGCTTGTTTGATTTTGCGATGTTGTTTCTGGGATTTACCTGCTGACGAAATTTTGCATTCAGAAAAAAGGCAACTTTTATCTCGATACTTCAACTTTTAAGATATATATATATATATATATATATATATATATATAGTATGCGTGCTAAGCTCATGGCGTAGATATAACTCGGCAATTTTACTAAACAGGGCAAACAAACGGGACATAAGACACATACAGTGACAAAACAACATCAAAGAAAGTAAAACGATGTAAAAAAGGGAATTGGAATAGGTTTGTGCAGAAGTGTAAAAGAAACTATGAGAGATGACACAGTAGAGAAGACATGATGTGAAAAGGAAGAGGGAGAGCATTATTGCCGTCAGCAACATACAGTTAAGTACAGGCCGTCAGCAAACACACACACAAAGAAAAAGGGTATAAAGATGTAGGTAGCCCAGATGGTAAATTGAAATCATGGATCACCTCAGTCGATGACCATATATATATAAAATATATATTATATTATATATATACTATATATATTATGTATTATTATTATATATATTATCAAGTTAATAATTTTAATTTTTTTCTAAATTTTTATTCATTATCTCTGTCCTCGGCAAACGTGTGAGTATCTGGCTTGTTACGTATGTCTTAATTCCTCAAGATACCACCGCAATTAAAGTAACCTGTACAATCGTTGTCTAAAACAGATGTTTTGTAGGTTTGAAGAGTATTTAAATCCCTTGCGCTATAGTGCTGATGAAAATCAGTACTTCAGGAACAAATAACAAACACTGGAAAAATATCTAACAGTCGCAGTTAGCTCTATTTGATAGTTCCTTAAAGGAATTGTGATTTCATTTTTGGACCAATCATAACGACATTAGAAGAGTTTACAAAAAACTGTGGCATTCATTATTAACATTTGTGCTTGGTAAAGGTAAGATGTTGCAGAAGGGTGTTTATGATAAGTTATTCAGTGAAATAATAAGCAACGAGTCATTGAGATTAATTGGGATAAACAAAGAGTTCATGACGAATTATGGTGCAAAAATGAAAGAAATAGGGAATGTAGTAAAGGTTATATAGTATTCCGAAGAAGATAAAAAGAGAAGATTAATGTAAAATTAGTTTGACGCAGGCAGAGGTTAGAATGGATGGAATATATCATGAAGTGATATACGAAGTGTGAAGTGAAATATCAAGATGGAAAGGAAGTGTCATCAAACCCCAGCTTCAGGTGTGACAATTAATAATATTTTTATGTTTATCATACAAGCCAGAAAACCACCAAGTGTATGAAAGAATGAAAAGAAAAGGAAGAAAAAAGAGGTTAGGACAACAGATAAGAGTTGAAGTTAACCTTAAACATTAAAATCATGGGGGAAAGGATGGAAGAATGTGAAAGGGTTTCATAATGCAGCCACACAGCGGAACAAAACTGCATTCATAGAAAGACGTATTACAACATGGAGCAATAAGTGTATGAAGATAAAAACATAGAAGCAAAGAAGTCACATGAGATGAAACACACTGACCTGCAACCAGCCAGATAAGTTCATTAGAACACATACCATGATAGTGCCTATGAAAAGTAAAAGAGAAGTCACATATCGTCAATGAGACGAAAATTGAAGAGTAGGATTTGGACTGATTAAATTACAAACACATCTACGAGCTCGATCAAGAACATAAAGATAAGATCAAGGACCACTTGTCCAAGTGCTAAAAATACTTTGTATCAGGGCAAATGGTACATTTACAGGGATACAAAATGCCTTAAGATATAAGATAGTCTCTAGTTCTATAGAATCTTTATAGTAGTATACTTAACAATTGATTGAATACAAGAATTTAAATAAATATACGGAAGAAAAGCTCAACCAGGTAGCCTTGTTAATGACCATTTCTCAAGAGTGGAATCAATCTCATCAGGATTAATACAAGTGATTATTCATAATAATTGGACGGAGATAGGGACTCAGCCTTTTATTGAACAAATTCATTTAAGTTTTTGCGGCGGTAAAAGAAATTCTTCCCCATTTTCTGACAGTCAGACTCCTAATCTTTCGAAAGGTTCTAGGAAGATTATTGATGTAAAGTAGGATGTAAGTTCGACTAAGAATAGAGTCTTGAACCAGTGTTGATGGAATACTCATCAGGTATAATTCCAGTCAAGGTGACACGCATTTTAGGATCTGAGAGAAAGGAATGATTGATATAAAAGGTTCTTTTGCAAATACCGTAATCAAAAACCTTATGAAACAAGCCAGGCTGCCACACCTAATCGGATGCCTTGAAAATATCCAGATGTACTGCACGCCCTTCGCTAGGCTACATAAATCAATAGATAATTTCCCTAATTAAAGAGAAAAGGTCACCAATTGAGCGTGATTCCATACATCCGTACTGGTCTGAAACAAAAAAAACACCCCAGCTTCTGTAACAATTCAAACAGTGCGCTGTTGATAAATCATTTAAAGGCCTTACTGATGCCAGAAAAAGCATTTTCAGGTTGATCTTTTCCAGGATCAGATCGATTCTTTTGAAAAAGGCTATTGCCACTCCTGATGACAAGAACAACAGCAAACCTTTTTTAGGAAAGACGGAGGATCAAACGTCGATAATCAATAATTAAAAAATTTACAGGGACAGCCAAGAAGATTACTCAGATGCACACTATTTCAAGACTACTACGGGAAAAAATCTAGACCAGGAGCTTTAGATTGATTCAGCCCATGAATAATATTTGAATCTTACCACATTCTTATCAGTTTGCGAAAAAATACTATGGCAAATAATACTACAGCAGTGTCATTTGAATAAAAATTGGCGGAAAACAATCTTACAACGAGGTCAATATTTTCTTCGGAAGACGTACAAAATCTAACATCGTCAAAAAGTGGAGGAATAGTAAAATTTCCAGAAAACAATACACTGCTATACTTTCAGAAATCTTTACATCCAAAACGTTTGGAGAAATAGATTTTCTTAGACTCGCTTAACACAACCAGCTTCATCATTCGAAATTAATATTTTACAAGGAATGCTAGTTCGATATTCGTCAGTTCCATCAGTCTATCCTAATCGGAATACCAAAACACTTCTATATAGGTGACTACTTTAATGTCCTGGAAAAGAACTGTTGTTCGTGTTATATACCGTTATATAATACGATAGCAACTATTCAGAAATCGTTTAGGATAAAAAACCAACATATGTCTTTAAAAATATGTGCTAAAAATTGATCCAATGTATTAAACATCTTAAAAAGATGGTTAAAATAAAATATTTAGGATTATTTACTAAAAACATTTGTGCTAAAACTTAAGTAACCCTGTATACCTTTAGGGCAAAAAGATTAGTATTCAAATCAAGTCTTCGTGACAATGTTAATACAGATGACCTTGATAGTTCTTTCAAACTAATTGAACAACAAAGAAAACAACTGTTAAATTGTCATTAAATCAGTGCGTTAGTCCTTATTTACATTTTTGGCTAAGTGAATTAATTAGTTAACCTTGAATACTCTTGACAAACAACTTAAAAGAGAACTGCAAAGCCGCACTACTAATATGTGGTTATAAGTTTCTAGTTCTTTATTAAGACAAGTGAATCACAAGAATCGACATCAATTTTTACAGGTTATCTGACAGAAGTGTTAATTTGGCTGTTATAAATATATATAATATATATTATATATATAAATTATATAATATAATAATATACCTATTTTATATATTAACAAATGAATATGAAATGTCATCAACAACAGTTCTCTACCACATTAAAACGTAGGAGCTATCATATAATCAGATGTATGAGTAAGAAAAACTCTAACTTTACAGTACTCAGAGTTTCATGTCTTTCACAGTCTTTCGNTTACAGGTTATCTGACAGAAGTGTTAATTTGGCTGTTATAAATATATATAATATATATATTATATATATAAATTATACAATATAATAATATACCTATTTTATATATTAACAAATGAATATGAAATGTCATCAACAACAGTTCTCTACCACATTAAAACGTAGGAGCTATCATATAATCAGAAGTATGAGTAAGAAAAACTCTAACTTTACAGTACTCAGAGTTTCATGTCTTTCACAGTCTTCAGCTGTATACAAATTTGGATACAGCTGAAGATTGTGAAAGACATGAAACTGTAAGTACTGTAAAGTTAGAGTTTTTCTTACTCATACATCTGATTATATATTTTATATATAAATATAAAATATAATATAATAATATATAATTTCCAAGGAGGAATTTTTGTATGTCTGACAAACGCTGGACTTTCATGCATTCTTGTACAATTAAGCTAATCAATTATAGTATGGCATTGTCATGTCATATTTAATAAACAGGCTATTTATATCTCATATATATATATATATATCAAATACACCTTCCGTCGTTTGTCCACATTGCGCTAAAATTCAGATATTTAAGAGTTTGTAAGATCAGTTTTTCGTTATCTTCCTCCATCTTATTCTGTCTCTAGCTTGTTGTTCTAGTTTTGTATCTCCAATTTTTGGCAGGCCTTTCTCTGCTAATTGTGCATTAATCATTGAGATCCAGGTGGTTTTCGGTCTGCCTCTTGGCTTCTTTGTAGTTTTCAGAGCCTCCGCAAGGGCCTGTTTTGCCGTGTGTTTTTTTCTGGCAGGCGTAGCATGTGTCACATAAGCTATTTACTGTAAATGAAAGATTGTTAAGTCTTTGTAGCATTATTTTTTGATGACAGAAAAAATGTGAAACTAATAACAATTCATAACTCGTATTTTTCGTGATTCACTTTTATTACAATGCTCTGCTATGTACATGGAGCACTTTTTGTTAAATATACAACAGATGACGCAAAAAAGGTAAGCCACACTACTTGAGTACTCAAATAGTATCTACAACTCAACGATGAGAAAGAGGAATCTTGGGTGCTTTTAACAAACAACTTAATGCCTTCAAGATCAATATATAAACTTACATTATCGAGTAAATAGAGTTTTATTAGAAAAATGCTATGGAAAGCATTCCAAAATAAATTGCTTGACTTAGTAAACAAAATAAAATGCAAAAATGTTTCTGAATCTCCAAATCTGTTAAAATTTGACAACAAAACAAACAATTTGAATGAAGCCACAGCTCAAAAACAAAACAAAATTAATCCCTAAGGCAAAGAGATCACATCCATACAAGAAATAGATGGCCATATAGAAACCCTTGGCAAAAGCCCAATCGTTCATTAAGCACAAAATATTACAAGAATAAGCAAAACATTACTTGACGACATCAACTTGGATTTAAGAAAAGTTATAAGAGTAAACCACTGAAAAAACACATACTAAGTAAACAATGGCTCAGCAACATCAAATCCAAGCAATTATCCAGATACACACAACTAGACATGAAGACCTTCTACCGTTCTATAACTACCATAATATTCAGTATTGTCATTTCTTTTTCAAGAAGTCCATCAACATAGACGACGAAAGTATCCAAACCATAAAGCACTGCCAAAAATTCCGTCTTTTATTGAACGATTCACCAAGGACAAAACTATCATCTGTATAGGTTCCAACCCCCTAAAATTCGACCCAACAGTGTGAAGGTAAGAGGAAATAGGGGCATGTACGGTATTACAGCTTTCGAGTTAAGCGGAATTGGATATTGCAGTTTGTTTATAAAATATGGTTTTTTCTACTGATGATTTTGATAGTAAAAATGAGAAAATTTAGTCAAAGATGTAGACAATCTTACGAATGGCAACATACATATTTCTAAAGACAAAAAGTTTATAATCCTCTTTACAAGAAAGATATTTAATAATTAAAAGTGCTTTTACTTGCTACAATAATGTTTTCATCAATACACTAGGTCAGAACTGAAGGCCATTTAGTTGACAGGGTCGAATTCAAGAATTTGTCAGACTGGAGCAATCATTGGGAGTTTGGGAAACAGTATTCCCAGGACAAAGTCCTTTGGTTTCTCTGACAAAGGAGTGCTGCATTTTCCAGCAATTATAGTATGTCATTGATGCTTAGACAATACTTGATTTTTTCGCAGTTGTGGTATTTAAAACCCTGCAAGAAAATGTATACGTACCAAAAACCATCGTGTGATGGTACACACTCATTGTTTGCTCCGGCAACATGGCCAGAGAGTTATGTCTCAGAAGCCCACAAAGGGCGAAACGGTACTGTCTGCAGATTGAGTATATATCTATCTATCTATCTATCTCTCTCTCTATATATATATATATATATATATATATATATATGTAATTATAGTGAATAATCTGTTTTTTCTCTTTTAAAAATTGAATGCTTTATACCAATATTCAGATCAGTAGAGCCATTTAATGTAATATAACAAGAATTAAGGAAGAAACCACAAAACTTTATCAATACTCAAAGCTTCATTCTCTTTCAAGCAACCCTTTAAACTTTAATTAAAGATTGTTTGATTTCTATGATAAATAAATAAATATACATATATATATATATATATAATAAATATATATACATATATATTTACATATATATATATTCCTACATCCTTTTTACCCTTTGTTTCCTTCTTCCTCTTCACATCATGTCTTCTCTACTGTGTCATCTCTCATAGTTTCTTTTACACTTCTGCACAAACTTATTCCCATTTCCTTTTTTACATTGTTTTACTTTCTTTGATGTTGTTTTGTCCCTGTATTTGTCTTATTTCCCCTTTGTTTATCCTGTTTATTAAAATTGCCGATTTATATCTACGGCCATGAGCTTAGCACTCATACTATATATATATATATACATATATATATATATATATATATATGTATGTATTTACATATATAAATAAGATACCTTATAGATATAACATTTTCAGTACATATAGTACCATGGAAAAAATACAGTAGGCCTATTTAATCTTGATTTACTTATGTAGTCTATTTTTTTCTTAATGTTTTGCCTGGCGCTAATTTTAGCTTACCGAAATGTGTTTTATCTCAGGAATTAAGCACACATGAACCATGAAGTAAAACACTCCATAATTTAAACAGGTTATAAAACGGACCTCAATAGGACCCTCCTGCCTACTGAAATAAATTAACATGACTCCTGATGGCAATATTGGCAGAGGGATTACAGGTACCTGTCCTTGTACAACTTTCTGCTCTTTTCAAGCTCACTAACGATGTCAGAAATAACTTTTATCACCATCTTCTTACAAATAAAGAGCAACCTGTCCAGCACACACTATAATTTATTGATTTTTTTTGACTTAATTGAAATCAAAATAGAGTCAACTTTGGCAACTTTTATTTAGACCAAAAAAGGTTGACATTGCCTAGAACTTGTTGTGCTTTCTGCTATGGTACAAATCGAACCCTTTCTGAAATACAGATGTGCAAGGAAACCCCATTTTAACATTAAGTTTTGTTTCTGTGGTAAAGCTTAGCAATGGTCAAGAATGGGATTGCTTGGTTTGAAATAATTCCTAGCAATTATATCTTCTCACTGATAAAATGTACGCCAAATCTTTTAAGATCTGCTCATAAATAACTTTTTTTTTTAATGAAATGACTTGAAAGCGTAAACTAAAGCAATAAACCAATTGACGAACATTTTTAAATAACTAAGAAAAATTGAATGAAAAGGTAACGTTATGCAATTTAGTTGACTTTAGCCAACTACCCAAACAATAAACACAAAAAGACCACCTAATGATATAATGCAATTTTGTCTACATTTGGCGTTTTGATCACATTATAAAAGACTTTTCGGAATAAGTAAAGTTAATTTAGAACAAGTTGGTGGTTTTTTTCTGTATCGTTTGAGAAATGATCATCTCTTATCTGAGAACAAGCATTGTTTGAAGCAAATTTTTATCTTTTTACTATTATTAAGTATAAATTTTTATACTCTTTCTTGTGCGTCCTGTACCAAGATTTTTCCTTAATGTTGCCTTTATGATCTTTCGCAGATGATAATTTGCTTACGTTCTTTCAGAAACTTGTTATAAAAGAGTTGAATAAGCTCTCGTGTTATCTATGTCTTGATGATAACATAAAGTTTGAAAAATAGAAGCCTTAAAATGCAAAGCTGTTTTGACATCATTTCCATGTTTTGAGATATTGAATTTCAAATCAAAATATTGAACTTTTAAATTAATGAAATGCGACGTTCTTTTTAAAATAATTGCCAACTTAAATCATTTGAAACATATTCATGAATAACTCCTGCATGTCAAGAAATAAGCTTGAAAGAATAGCATCTATCCGTGAGTGGATCTCTTCTGTAACCATCCTTAATGAAGTTGTGGTTACATTTCTTATTTCGTTTTTAACATTTTATAAAGAAATAATGAGAATAAAAAATAAAACCATGTAACCTGTGATTATTTAAACCAGTTGTTTATTTGTGAAAAGTGCATTATTATTACCATTACTATTATCCTTTATCTAAGCACAGCTTCTAGCTTGATGTTGATACCAAAGTCTAGACATCAAGTAACTCCCAGTCACTTCAGGTGTTCAGTACTTTCCTGAGTATTCTTCCTGTACCGAGTAGGCTTGCTTGTTGTGGTTGTCCAATACTACAGTTGATATCTATACTCTTTAACCATTCTCCAAGCTTTGTATTAACAATGCCCAACGCCCCAATAATAATTGGTATTATCTTTACGCTTTTACAATTGCAAATCTTCTTCAGTTCCCATTTATAAGCTTGGCATCTCTCTAATTTGACTTCTTCAACTTCATTGATATTCTTGCCGAATGGGCAAGACACTTCCATTAAAAGGCACTCCTTGTTTTTCTTGTCATGTACGGTAATATCTGGCTTATTGTGTTCCAGTTTTTTATCCGTTTGTATATTAAAGTCCCACAGTATTTTCACAAGATCATTTTCTGATACCTTCTCTGAGACATGGTCGTAAAATTTTGTGGCTGCCTGCAGATCATATTTCTTACATAAATCCCAGTGGAAGATTTGCGCGACTTTATCGTGTCTCAACTGGTTGTAATATTTCTGCGTAAGCTTCTCGCAACTTGATATTATATGAGCAACTATTTCGTTCTCTTTTCCACACATCCTGCATAGTGGACTGATGCTTTGACTTTGTAAATTAGCTTTCATGGCATTGGTTGGAAGCGCTTGGTCTTGTGCAGCCATAATAATGCCCTCTGTTTCTTTTTTCAACGTTCCTTGCCTCAGCCATGCCTATGTCTCTTTACTGCCTTTTTCAGCTACTATCTTTGCAAACTGTCCATGCATTGGTTTCTGATGATATGACGCTTTTTTATCTTACTGCACATACTTCATTGTTACTGTTTCATCTGCTTTCTTCAGTATTCCTTCATCTATTACTGTTTGCAAAAGATTTTCTCGAGAGTTGCTTGCATAAACAAACAGACTTCCACTTTCTACCTCAACGCAGTTCTGAACACTTACCAAACCTTTTCCCATTTATCGTCATTTAAAATAGAGTCGATCAACATCTGCTCGAGAGTGTAATGTCCTGTAAATCGTCAATAGCTTTCGCGTTTTGGTATCCATCGTTCTTAATTCATCTACCGTCCATTTAACTATTCCACCTGTATACCTTATCACTGAAACGGCTCTACTATTTATGGCTTGAATAATATTTCTGCCATTTAGTTTTGATTTCAAGATGTTGCGTACTCTGCGAATGTATTCTTCTCTAATCATTTCTTTCATTTGTTCATGGTTTACACCATCAGCTTCTAATATACCTAAGTATTTATGCCCATCTTCTTTCTCTAATGACTTTATTCTTTGTCCATCGAGGAAGCAGATTCCTTCACTACTAATAAACTTTCCTCTTTTCATTATCTATACAGCACACTTTTCCACCCCGAATTCCATCCTGATATCTTTGCTAAAGACTCTCACTGTATTGACTAGGTTATTAAGTTGCTTTTAATTTTTTCCAAATAGCTTTACGTCATCCAAGAACAATAAATGATTCACTCTGCTTTTCCCTTCGCCCAGATTATATCCCTCTTTCCCTTTTCTAAATATTAATGTTAGAGTAATCAATGCAATAACAAATAATAATGGAGAAAGACAGTCTCCTTGAAATATACCTCTCTGGATTTTTCCATTCCCAAGCGACAGCCCTCCAGCTGTTAGTCGGGTGCTCCAATGCTTCATACTGTTAGAAATTAAATTCTGGATATTTTTAGCTGCACTAAACATTTCGAGACTTTCAAGAATCCACGTGTGCGGAAGGAATTCGAAAGCTTTCTTATAATCAATCCATGCCATTCCAAGTCCTGTGAGCCTTCGTTTACAATTTCAACGCATCATCCTGTCTAATAACAATTGATCTTTTGCCCCTCTGGATCTCTTCCTGTTTCCTTTTTGTTCCTGGGGTAGCAAATTTCTGTCCTCAAGATAATTGTATAAACTGTCTGCTATCATATCCGTCAGAGACTTCCACATAAGAGGCAGACAGGTAATTGGTCTAAAGTTTGATGCCACTGTTCCTTTATTCGTATCTTTCGTGATTCATGTTGTTCTGCCCGATGCCATCCATTTTGGCCCTGACATTCTTCCTTGTACTTAGTTGTCTAGTTGATCCTTTATTCGGTCATGAAGGCTGTTAAAATTCTTCAACCAGTACCCTTGCACTCCATCAGGACCTTCCAGTTTGGGATTTTCCTAAGTTGTCTTACAAGCATTTCTGTGTTAATTGTCAACTCGCTTTGTCTCTCAACTCCATTTAACTCTTTTTTCAGATCATCCAGATACTTTACACCCCTATTGTGATCTACTTCCTTTTCCCAGATTCCTCTCCAAAACTCTCTACACTCTTCAGCTTCTGGTACATCTTCATTGCATTTTACTACGCCGTCAATTTTCTCATACAACATCTTTTGGTTTGACAGAAATAATCTATTTTGAACAAACTGATTATGCCTTTCGTTGTATCTTTTAATCTTTGCAGATATTGCGATAATTCGTTGTTTTAGCTCCTCTCCTACCACCGTAACGCCCCTTTTTGAGATATTATACTTCTTTTCCAGCCTTGTTGCTTGTTGTTGATTTTTCAATTTTCCTTATTTGATCCTGTCAATTCTACTGAGGTCTTTTCTCAATGACGCTTCTTGATCACATAAACTTTTCTTCCACTATAACTCTTTTTGCTTCTTCTCCTTTCGTTTAATTCCCAGTTACTCTTGTACAACAACTGCAGCTGCTAGAATCAATCTATTTGTCTCAGTTACATCGTCTGTATGGATATATTGTAACACGCTATTAACCTTGTTCACCTTCTCTTTTAGGCTGTTTCTGTTTACATTTCTCAAATTCATTGGCATTAATTATTCGGTTCCATTGTATTTGCCCATCACATACTGAATATCATCATCATTATTATTATTATTATTATTATTATTATTATTATTATTGAGTGGTGGAGCAATACGAGCCCATGAGGGACTCGGGGGTAGAAACCCCAGCACACCCATCCGACTACCTGCCCGATAAGGGTAAACTGGGTGCATGCATCACACCCAAGTGTGTGCTATATTGGTGTAAATAAAAGCAGCACATGACCTTGCAGTTGGGGTCTGTGTAGGTTTCCCAGTTAAGGTGACCCATTCTACTTGAAACGGTCTCCATAGCGAGGCTTCACCCAAGACCTTAGGACTAAGTAACAAAGTAAGAACTCGGTACTCAGCCCTTCAGAACAAGAGATTTATGCTCACGACACCTAGATATGATGCTCCCCCACTACTCCCGCCCGTTAAACAGAAATGCGTGATGTGTCAGCCCTTT
>RDPX01000450.1:45643-62987 GCA_003991215.1 Morbakka virulenta | reverse complement strand
TATACTTTTCAGTAAATATAAATCTTTTTTACATGTCCGAAAGAGTGAATAAAATCACGAAACAGGCTTGTCGAAATGGACTGTGTAGTTTTTTGATTCTTTCCAACTTATCATATCTTATATATATATATATATATATATATATATATATTATGTATATGTAAAAGAGCCTAAATATAAATGCTCTAATATTATTCTGAGTTTGTTGAAATACTTGTCCAATCAAATCCCTCTTGGGAGATTGTTGAGTGTTACTGTTTCCCTTGAAGTTTAAGAAAGGTCGAGCTATTAGCTTGAGTTTCAGGAAAGTTATTAATTTTTTGCAACAGAGTTTTCTGCGCTGAATTTTAATGCCCTTGTTTTGATTTGAAATAAAGTAGACGGTAACATTTAGAGTGATTTTGTGACAAACACTGAACTTAGGAATCTTCCATTTAAAACTGTGGCCCATCAAATTGAAACTTTGGTAATAAAAATTTCGAAGTCGGATTCTGGTGTCATATCAGTGATTCTAAACCGAAACTTTGGCTTTCCTCTAAAAATAAATAGGAAAAAGGCTTATAAAATTGGCGCTTTGTTTATGCAAACCATCTGTGTAGCACATTTTGCTTGATTGTCCAGCCCCCATTAAGAACTTTACTACATTCCGGACCTAAGAGTAGACTATTTGCTTTCCATTTCTGGTATAACTCGAATCCATTGTTCACGAAAAATCTAAACACCAAAATATTATGACATATTTACTATGTAAAACGACCTTTATTAGCTTTTTTTTTCAAAGGCAGCCAATGTTATTTTAATAGCATCATGTGTAGTCATCCTATATCATTGATTTCTAGAATATTTTCCAATTTTTGCTCTCAGCTGGTTCCCCAGGATTATCATTTTCAATCAATAAGAAAAATTTCCTAAACAAACCTGCCATAAATAAATCTAGATTTTTGTCTTTGTACAGCACTGAATTTACACTACAGTCTTTAAATGAAAAGTATTGCCTGGCAAATATTATTCTCCTTAGAAATTAATATTGGATCCTTACTGTCTGCTTTTTACAGGCCCATAGCCAGGACTTTTAAATGAAAGGCGAAAAATTCGGGGAAAAGGACAAAAGACATATATAAATTGTTGGGTGGTGATATATTTTCATAAGGCTTTACATTTTGCTTTTGTTTAAGCCAAATAAAGTAAAACATACACTGCCGTTGAGAACTAAGAGTTTTGTTAAAAGTTGCAAGAGAAAGAGCTGTTAGTTTGGAGACCTAAGAGAAACGTTTACAATTTGTAATAATTTAGTTTCAGCTTCCTTCCAATACAAAACCAATAAACCCATTGCTAATTTAATAATAGCATGTTAAGATTTACACGGCAAAATAAAAACATTTTGTCCTATAAAGCGTGGTTACATAGTATAAATGTTCAAGTAGGCAGCTGTACCGAAATGATTGATAAATACCAAGCGCTGAAACTGTTCCAAATTTTGCTTTTGTTTTTCGACAGCGACACCAATCGAATTTCAAATAGTGATCACTTAAGTAAAGGAAAAAATAAAAGTAAAAACTGTACTTCCGTTTTTTATATGTGACATTGATTCATCGATAAGAAAATTAGTAGGTCACAAAGTAACAGAAACAATATATGTGAAAACTGTACTTCCGTTTTTTATATGTGACATTGATTCATCGATAAGAAAATTAGTAGGTCACAAAGTAACAGAAACAATATATGTGAAAACTGTACTTCCGTTTTTTATATGTGACATTGATTCATCGATAAGAAAATTAGTAGGTCACAAAGTAACAGAAACAATATATGTGAAAACTGTACTTCCTTTTTTTATATGTGACATTGATTAAACGAGAAGAAAACTAGTAAAATACCAAAGAAGTAGAAACAATAAAAGAAAAAACTGCGCCTCCTTTTTTTATATGACATTGATTGAAAGGTACAAAAATGAGCAACTTTCAAGGTAGAAGAAACAATAAATGTAAAAATTGTACTTATGTTTGCAAATAAAAATTATACTGCTGCTTTTTAACAGCGACATCTATTATGATGTAAAAAATATACTGATTTTAAAGCATGATGAAACGTAGGAGCAACAATAAAAGTAAAAACTGTATTTCCGTTTCTTATATGTGACGTTGATTGAATGATAAGAAAATTAGTAGGTCACAAAGTAACAGAAACCATATATGTGAAAACTGTACTTCCGTTTTTTATATGTGACATTGATTAAACGAGAAGAAAACTAGTAAAATACCAAAGAAGTAGAAACAATAAAAGAAAAAACTGCGCCTCCTTTTTTTATATGACATTGATTGAAAGGTACAAAAATGAGCAACTTTCAAGGTAGAAGAAACAATAAATGTAAAAATTGTACTTATGTTTGAAAATAATAATTATACTGCTGCTTTTTAACAGCGACATCTATTATGATGTAAAACATTACTGATTTTAAAGCATGATGAAACGTAGGAGCAACAATAAAAGTAAAAACTGTACTTCCGTTTTTTATATGTGACGTTGATTGAATGATAAGAAAACTAGTAAAATCCCAAAGAAGTAGAAACAATAAAAGAAAAAACTGCGCCTCCTTTTTTTATGTGACATTGATTGAAAGGTACAAAAATGAGCAACTTTCAAGGTAGAAGAAACAATAAATGTAAAACTTGTACTTATGGTTGCAAATAAAAATTATACTGCTGCTTTTTAACAGCGACATCTATTATGATGTAAAAAATTACTGATTTTAAAGCATGATGAAACGTAGGAGCAACAATAAAAGTAAAAACTGTATTTCCGTTTCTTATATGTGACGTTGATTGAATGATAAGAAAATTAGTAGGTCACAAAGTAACAGAAACCATATATGTGAAAACTGTACTTCCGGTTTTTATATGTGACATTGATTGAACGAGAAGAAAATTAGGAAATCCCAAAGAAGTAGAAACAATAAAAGAAAAAACTGCGCCTCCTTTTTTTATGTGACATTGATTGAAAGGTACAAAAATGAGCAACTTTCAAGGTAGAAGAAACAATAAATGTAAAACTTGTACTTATGGTTGCAAATAAAAATTATACTGCTGCTTTTTAACAGCGACATCTATTATGATGTAAAAAATTACTGATTTTAAAGCATGATGAAACGTAGGAGCAACAATAAAAGTAAAAACTGTATTTCCGTTTCTTATATGTGACGTTGATTGAATGATAAGAAAATTAGTAGGTCACAAAGTAACAGAAACCATATATGTGAAAACTGTACTTCCGGTTTTTATATGTGACATTGATTGAACGAGAAGAAAATTAGGAAATCCCAAAGAAGTAGAAACAATAAAAGAAAAAACTGCGCCTCCTTTTTTTATGTGACATTGATTGAAAGGTACAAAAATGAGCAACTTTCAAGGTAGAAGAAACAATAAATGTAAAACTTGTACTTATGGTTGCAAATAATAATTATACTGCTGCTTTTTAACAGCGACATCTATTATGATGTAAAAAATTACTGATTTTAAAGCATGATGAAACGTAGGAGCAACAATAAAAGTAAAAACTGTATTTCCGTTTCTTATATGTGACGTTGATTGAATGATAAGAAAATTAGTAGGTCACAAAGTAACAGAAACCATATATGTGAAAACTGTACTTCCGTTTTTTATATGTGACATTGATTGAACGATAAGAAAATTAGGAAATGCCAAATAAAAGAAAAAAACTGTGCCTCCTTTTTTTATGTGACATTGACTGAACGATAACAAAATTAGATTGATTGAAACCTAAAAAATGTAATGATCCTTAACGTCCAAGAAAAAATAAAAGTAAATATTGTAGGGTATGATGACTACTTTGGGGTAATTTATCTTTATGTCAGTCAAGTGGTATTCTTTGTAAATGTTTCTGCGCAAATGTTTAAAATTGTCTAAATTGGGTTTTCTTTCATGGTATACCTGCATCATTACAAAAAATGATAGCTGGTTATTCCCATTTTAGATCTTATGTGTGTGTTAAACTGTCCTTCATTCATATTTCTAAGATGTAGCTATTAAAGAACTACTAATTTTCTTATCAGAGTACAGATGTCATGATACATTTTCAAATCACATGGCTTTAAAGTCGCACTGCTGTTGCTGTAAGCGTTTTAGGATCAAAGTTGCCAAAGTGCATTTTCCAACCGAAGGTCCTTGCTAGTCTAAACAAGGGAATTTTAAAAGAGATTTGTAAACAGCGAGTCTTTTTCCTCTTTTGGTTTGATCAGCAATGCCAGTACTCTCAAGTATGTTACTAAAGGTGTTGATTCCAGCCTCCTTGTATACAACTCCAACGACAAAAGGTAAGTGAAATTTACTCGACTCAAGCAATCATAGATTCTTGATAAATTAGACCTGTTATTTTTACTCATGACCACTGAAAGTTTTGGTGAAAAAATCCCTACCTGTATTTTAGCAGAATAGTATAGAGTACAATTAATCCAGAAAATCCCTTCTGGAGATGAGCTATAAACTATCCATTGGTAACATTTTCATTACCTCACTTAGGATTGCTTTTCTTACTAGTAAACCAATTTTGAAGGAAATTTGCACAAAGTAGAAATCTAGAAAATGTTTTTTAACATATACTACTTTTGAATTTTACTATAATTTACTTTATTCATCACTTCTCCACTAGCTGCTATGAATATTTTAGTTTCAGAGTTCTCTCTCAGTGGCTTTGTGTTTTCGACCGTTTTGTTTTCTCTTCAACATAATTTTTAATGTTTGATGACCCAGAGTTCTTTCAATTATTATTAACAGTGCCCGAATACTGTCTTCTGTTCTTAAACTCTATCCGGCAGTCCTTTTCTCTTCTTACCTTATTGTTATCACCAAAAAGATTTTTTTACTTCATGACTGAAAGAGGTTTCATTTTAAAAGCAAGCCTTTCTCGAAAATCTTTGTAAAAAGCTCGCTTGCCATGATCTAACCAACCAGGCTTAAATACTTATGAACTAAATAAAGCAGAAAATATTTTTTTCACTTTTTGTTGGTGAGCTTTTGGATGTATCTGTAGCTTTATGGATAGGTCGTCTAAAAAACTTGCTATTCCACTGGATATTTCCAATGGTATAGCATTGGAAATATCCAGTGCTATAGCACTAGCTTGTAACATTAGATAATTTGTGACACGCTAGCTTGCTCTATAAGCTTTCTGTTTCTGGCATTTGTGGAAAGGTCTTTGGTACCATCCAGTCCTTTCTTTCGGATCGTTAAATGCATATTACAACTGGATGGAATTTCACTTGATGAGTATACTATTAGTGCTGACTTTTCTCAAGGTTCTATTCCTACTTCACCTCTCTTCCTTCTTTTCATCAATGATCTTCCAAGTAACTTGCTTCATTTCATTAACATCTATGATGATTACACTACCTTCTGCTTTGGAAGTTGCCGCAAGGCAACTTAGCAGGAACAACTAAAGCTTGTGGAAGATTTAGACTTTGATTTTCAAGTCCTTATTTCCTTCAACATTCACGAACTTTCATTCTGATGTTAACCGTGATGAAATTTTTATTCCTCTTGAGGAATGCTCAGAAATTAGGTTACGAGGTTTATAATTTTCCCCTGATCTTGCCTAGAGTTCTTATTTTCCACTTATTGGCAACTCGATAAATCTTCCAACCGCTCTTGCTTAAAATACTGCTGCCCCATCTGTACAAGTGGTTACTCACTTCATCTTGGTACTCTTAATCGAAGTCAGAGACGTGTTTGTAACTTGATGGGTTCGAGTCTTACTGCTACTCTTTAACCTTTGTTATATATGGGTTTCTTTCACCTTTTCTATTGGTATTATCGTGGGAAGTGTTCTGATGAGCTTTCCTCAATGGCATCAGGTCAGTTTGCGGAAGCTTGTATGATTCTTTTTTTTAGCATCTTCATACTTGTGTAGCTGCTTTCCTCTTTGTAATACGTCTCTCTATGAGTGTAGTGTTTTTGTCTGTGTTTTTTGTAATTATCATGGTTTTTCTTGGTTTTGTGCAGCAGTAATTTATCATTGCTTTCTACCGAATGCTCAAGATCTCAAGATTTCTAAAGATATGAGGATCGCTAGTGCATTACAGTAAAGGCAAACAGAACCAGTGGTAATACAACTAATTAAAAATAAACAAATAAGTGTCATTGGACACATTACTAAAAGAGACGAACTCTAACCGAAAACACAATTTTCAACACAGGCAGACCAAGAGAAAGACATAGAATCATTTTCTAATAATAGTTTCAAAAATTGGCTGGATTCAACAACATCAATGACCTCAAGAAAGCAATATTGGACCAAAATCTCCTGCAGTTATGGTTGCCGAAGTTTGACATCAAGCATGGCATATCAAGGAGAAAAAGAATTTTTTTTCCTTGGACTGTTAGATTTTGGAACTCTGTGACTTTTAAGTGTTTTCTACACGATAGGACTTTTACGTTTTTAAGTCAAGGTTGCACTCTTATCTGTTAACTTTAACATTTTTTTGTCTTTTGTTTCCAGTTCCATACTTTGATTGCTTTTATGCTTTGTACAGTTCTTAGTCCTGAAAAAGATAGCCTTGTAAAACAGGCTTGAAAAACACCCCAGTTATTAATCAAAATAAAGATATTGAAAGGAAAACAAGTAAGGTATTTTGTCAACTTACGTTGTTAGACATTTTAGAGGTGACAGGTTTTGTACTAAGTAAATCAATGATCCCCAGAATTTACACATGTAAAATTTACAAATTGAATCGAGCCTTCAGTTATTTTTTTATAAAACGAGGCATTCGGAACAAGAACTGTGTGTTGTTGATTCTCTTTTTCACTTTTATGGAGCCATGGACATTTCATTGACTGAACGAACAATTTCACCTAGTTGTGACCTCATTAGGACAAATTAAGCACTAAAAAAGTCACATCAAGAGACACTGTTTCTTTCAGAAGCAACCGATGACACAAGCCCTCAAAAGGATCTGCTTTAGAATTGCCTGTCTAAGAAATGGCTGCTCTGCATTGTACACAGATGAAGAAATCTCACAAATTCTTCAACGTATCATCACAAGAAATCACCGTTGCAAGTAAAGCCCCAGTTGACATGGTAACATAAACTTTTCTCTTTAATTGGGACAACAATAAGCAACCATCAACTAAAAACGCCTTGGACTAAAATGTAGTAAAATAACAGACTTGGCATGAAATGTTCAAATAGGTACACCACCACGGAATTGCACTCCTACATGGAAAATGGTATTCGTCATTGTTAGTAAATTGACTAAGAAAGGGATTTAAATATATATCAAGCCCAACACCTAGGATTTTCAAAAAGCGGTGTTTATTTTGCCCACAGTCAAAGAGTTTTGAAAAAGGGTCCTACATAGAATATATCTGAAACTTATCTACCTATCAGCATATCACTTGTAGAAGACACTTGTACTGGTAACGCATGGACTCCTAAATAATAACATGTTATTATTTCTCTCCTAAATAATAACATGCTATTATTTAGGAGTCCATGTGGTAACGAGTTACCATTAAAAGTTAAAGAAAGTCCGTTGTAAGTTAGTGGGAAGAGGTGTTTTTTATAGTACAATGTGACTGAAAGGGTTCTTTTATCACGTCTTCTGAATTAGCTTGAGTATTCATTTTCAAATTGGAGTACACCCATCGGGTGCACTGTTTAAATAAATAGGAGGTATGATGTTTACACAACAACAATCAAAGATTAATAAGTTTCAAGCATAGTGAAAAATTTCACAAAACACGTATACAACCAAAAAGGTTAGTTTAAGCTTTGGTTTCTTAGCAGATAGTAGCATTGTTAGTTAATCCAATGGATATTGAATTACCAGTTTTGCATTTTTCTCTATATGTAACTTATCACAAGATAAAAAAACTCTCAATTTGATTTTCTGCGATGGCTTTTGTTCAAGATAAAATTCTATCAAATGGCAAATCTGAACAGGACAAATTTTAGAAATAGAAATTCTCCCTCAAGTTTTACCAAAATGTAAGATAGTTGGCAATGAATATCTGGTAACAACTAAAATGTAAAAAAAAGATTAAAAGCACATTTCAAATGTAACTCAGTTTACTTTACACAATTCGTAAGTTGGCAAAGACCTTTCATGAAAAGATTAATCTAATAGTTCATAGGTTTTCCTATATAATTAAAATAATAATAATTATTATGAGAGCCATAATACTAAATAGTAACGAAATTAATAATACAACGATGATGGATACTGGAAGTCTGCAACGTAACAGTAAAAGAATTTATTCACTAGTAGTTTTCAATTATTGTTTCACACTTTGTAGGTCTCTGCGCTCTACTCTTTTTTAATTTTAACGTCATTTTCCCTCAGCAATTAGGGCTCAGACGGTGCCCTTCAGAGGGACTATGATTTGGCAGTGAGGAATTTCTTGGCTGGATCTCCTTCCTGACGCCAACCAATGGCTTTTTTCTTCTTTGCAAAGTTCCAAATTCTCCTCGACAACTCTGGGAATCGAACCCGGAACTCTTGGTTACTGTGCAGTTGCACTAACCATTAAGCCACGGCTCCTCACTCTGCGGTCTACTTCTATTCTTTCAAAATGTTAAAAAAACTGATAAGGATGATTATTTTTTAAAATAATCTGAAGAACAACATAGATTAATCTTAGGAGGGAGTTTGTCTGTTGACAAATTATCATGTGATTCTACGCGACAATTACGATTGCCATCATGTTAGTTCGAAGCCTCCAACTTTCGTGATTTTGTTTTACTTCAATCAATAAGAGGATTATCATGAAAATGTACCTTTCAGAACTTTGGGGATTGTGCTCACACTATACGTCCTCCATATCTACTGTTAGGTAAAGGCAGAACAAGAGACAGATTAGATCGAAGGCGCAATTTCCCCTGCATATCATTAAGTTAATTTTAACCTGAGATATCTGAATGGGTTCTAATCTTAACAATTCACAGAAATAAGATTTTTTTGCTGTTCAGACTTCCTTTAGAGCTTCTGTTCATGCGACGCCCATTTCAATGTTTTGCTTGTCTAGGATGTCAGCTTTTGAGACTCATTAGAAACTACATTTCATTTTCACAATCAAATAACCATCTGTCTGTAAAAAAAAGCAGAAGAGTTGAGCCTTTTCTCCATTGCCAGTATCTATATTCACTTCCTACGAACATTGTTTAAGTGTTTTCAATTCGTTTGCTATCTGGGGGTTAATTCTAATTAAAGGATTATCTACTTTTATGCAAAATCTGAAGTCTTTGAAGGTGCTTTTCGTAAAAATTGATCTAACAGGAGCTTTATCCAGTGTTCAATATACACTTTTGGTAGATTCATTAATATTAAAAATAGCTTTTATATTTTTACAAGAATACCTAGCTTAGGTGATATTTTGTCAGTAGCAATAAGGGCCTCTTCGTCTACCTCTGGTATTCATATCGATTAAAAACACTGAAGTTGATTTCATGATATTGTTGTTAATACCCGTGTTAATATGATTTCAAGGGCATATCTAGTCACTAGCAACTGGATTAAGATCTAAGTGTTAAATGGTATTTATTGAAATTTTCTTTAATATAATCACTTTGGTCACAAAAGGAAAACATATGCCCAAGATCTTTCAATAACAGATTGTCCCTTGGCTTTCTATACTGTTCTGCAACCAATATTCGTACAACGACATTTCAAACCAGTTTCACACTATAAAATATAACAGTGAGATTAACTCAGCTGAAACGACACCGTTTGTTTTCTTCGTGGGTGAGCTGTGGGAGGGTTTGTTTAGCAAATTGATAAACAATAGAGGCTGGTTGCTAAATTTTGTTTTAACGAGGTAGCTTACTGTTATTTTTTCGATGTGACAATGGGATACTTTTAGTTTCTGATATTAGATATGTTAGCAGATCACACAAGATACCAGTAACGAATACTAGGAAAATTTTTCTTTTGCCATCATACTGCGCAAGTATGGAGCAATCCTCACTTTCGATACACAGAAAAACTGTCTTTGTCGACTTGTTTTCATATATCAGGAAGGAAGTAACTATCTTGTGTGAAAGCAACAAAAGAAAATGAAGCAAAAAAATGAAAATAAAAAATGAAGATGAATGTCTTTTGTTGTTTCCTGGTATCTTTTTCGTATTCGTTTTCTTCTTTTTTTTTACTTTTTCCATCACCTAGGCTTGGTCGCCTACTCCAAATAAATGTCTCTATTCGTTTATGCTTACTGTCTGATCTATTTAGTCTAAGTGTTTCTGTTTCCCCTTAAGCCAACCCTTTTCCTCCCTACCTACTGTGGAATATTTGTGTTGGTTTCTTCAGCTGTCACTGATCCCAGTTTCAAAGCTTTAACCAAAATTTGTGAGTTAGCCTGGGGTGCCTCTTTTCATTTGTCCTGAGCTCTTGCAAGAAAATTTTAAATATCAATCAAAGAACACTTATTTTGATGTATTCAAGATTCCTGTCTTTCTCCCTTCACAAGGCAACACTTTCTAATGAAAAAACAATATAGTACATACTCACTGGTATTGGATAAACATAAAATGTTCTCGGGTCTCCAATAATTGTCCCTCTCCTCTTATTAATTTTCAAGATTTTTTCAAACTCCAGTTCATAGTCCAAACCCAGGCTCATCAAAGATTATCAATCCATCTAAAGAAAATTTCTTTTTTGAGTAACAGTACTTCTGCGTTAGCCAATTTTTTATCGCAATTCCTGAATCATTTATGATTGGGATTAACAAGTATTTGCCATGACAAAAAGCGAAAGAAACGAATGGATAGAAAGATTTGGTTGTGGAAACAAAGTGTTGATTTTGAAAATTGTTTGAAGTCTTCAATCAAGAGATAAAATGCAAATTTATTGAGCCATGTGCTCATTTAATTGGCAAAATCTTTTATCGAAAATGAGTAAAGTATACTTGTGTTGTAGTTTCCTTTGGTTTCCTTCTAGAGAGATTACTTCTATCAATATCCAACGAATGGTTCTCAGCATTTCAATTTTTCTAACATTTCCAGTCACTTTTTTGGTATAAGTTAAGTAATTTCAATGCTTCCCTTCTTAGATTTGACAATCCCTTTTGTTAATTAAGAACCACGAGAAAACTGCATAGCTTTTCAGGGATGAAAGTAAACGTTTTGCAACTTTTAAGGATCAAAACAATGATTGTAAGCATGGAACCACGTACATTACCTCTGATTGCTGCTAGTTGTAACACTGTAGAAGATGTTGCTCATGGTAATAGTAGAGACTCAATAGTATATAGGATTGTTATACAATTTTTAGTTCCATGTCATTAGTGTGATGCTATCTGAAAACTGGCGAATAAACTTTTAAAAACTTACTTTGAAGGAAAATTCTTGGTAATTTTGTGGCAACTTGTGATAAGGATCACACCAGCGTGATATCAATCTATGTTGAGGAAATTATCCCATTAAAAATATCTGAAGGGTTAGACGTAAAATAAGATGTAATACGTTCTAAGTGCTTCCACTCTCCACGTTGAAGGGAAAGGATGGGTAAATAAAAAACATAAAGACGTCATCTAACTTCTTGCAATGCTCTCAAAATAACCTAAGAAATTTCTACGAATAGAACCAACCGTGAAAAGAATCACGCAAACAAAGTCAAACGGTTTGACACTCAAAAACGTATTGGCACCCCAATTCAATTGCTTTGTGATAGTGACGCTTCTAATAAATATTATATAGCTATACAGAATACGTTTAGTCTATTGTTTGTTGTTTTTATAAAATACGTAAATGTGCTTAAACACTTTTTGTGCCACGTCCAATTGCTTGCTACTTCTTGATTGATGAATGCCTCTTTTTGGTGATAAAAGAAGGGAAAAAGTCAATGAGAGGATCTCTTGATAAGGAAAAAGATCGTAATGGTAAAAGGAGGTTGGAGCACCTTACAGATAGGATAACCGAAGAATTTTGACGTGGAATTAAAAGAACTAAATAGGCCATGAGGGAATTGAGTCACCTCAGGGAATATATCATTGGTTATATTAATTTGAATTCGTCTTTGATGAAATTTCAAGGTTTCTCGAAAAAGGTCGGCGAAATCTTAGTTTGGAGTGCTAACATTTCAAAAGTTGGAATTTAGCACTCTTAACTCAACGTTAAGAGGTCCAAGCAGTCTCAGTTTAGGATCTTGTCTGCTTTACTTTATTATTAGAGGACTTAAAAATCTCGATCTGGAGTTAAAACAAATTAAACATAAATATCGAGGGACAAAAAATCTCACTACCATGTATAAAGAATGTCAGCTCTTTTTTGACGGTTGAGCAAGTGTAAAAACGTGTGGAGTGGAGCTGTTTTTATTACAAACTATATGCAGTGCTTATCACACAGCAACCAAAAATTAAAATTTACAAGATATACAATACTGAGGTCAAGAATGTGTTGAACTGTACTAAATAGTGGTAGTAGCGGGCTCTGTTGCAGAACTTGTTTACGAATAGAAATGAAAAGGTACGGGTTTGTGTTGCTGACTCCAATGCCTTCAAATTAGCTCTACTCTAAGTCCCCAAATCCCAACCACACATATAGAATATGAAGCAAGTGTTAAAACTACACCTTTCAGTACTCTGTACTTGTGTCTAACAAGATAATAATCTTGGAAAACATTATTAAATAACACTATTCTTGAATTTCAGGTCATTTCAATGCCATAAAACGTTGATTATAGTAAATAGTGATTTTTTTTAATTATCTGATTCGGTATTGTTCATACGTTGTTCATACTGTTCCTACAACGTCTACGATGGCATATCCATGTTCTGAGGAGGAGTCCAGAGGAGACCTTGAAATCAATTGGCTGCTACAAGTAACTGGAAAGAGAAATAGGAGGAGACAGAGGCTAGGATTGAGGGATGTCATCAAGACAAATATTAGATTAGAGAGAGAGCTAAATCGAGAGTGATGGAGGAAGCGAGGAGGTAAACAAGAGGATCCAGGCTGGATGGAACAGCAGGAAGAAGGCAAGCGGAGTTCTATGCAACAAACACGTTCCAAGGAAGATCAAAGGCAAGGTGTATAGAACCGTGGTACGTCCTGAAAAGCTCTATGGGATAGAGACAGTGCAGCTTGCCAAAAACCAGGAAAGGAAGATGGAGGTAGCAGAAATGCGAATGCTGCGCTGGGCAACATGCGTGACAAGAACGGGTAGGATCAGAAATGATGACATCAGAAGTGGAATTGGAGTGGGGCAAATTTCCAGGAAACTACAAGAAAATCGACTACGATGGTATGGGCATGCAGAACGGAGAGATAGAGAGTATGTGGGAAAATGACGCATAGACATGGGCTTGCCAGAAAGAAGGAGGAGGGGATTACCAAGGCGCAGATGGATGGATAGTATCAAGGAGGATATGGCAGAGAAAGGACTGATAAAAGAAAATGCATAGGACCGGACGAAGTCGAGGAGTAAAATTCGCTCCGATGAGCCCTAACGAGAGAAGTCGACTGAAAAAGAAAAGAGAGAGCTAGATAATGTGTGAGAAAACCGAACAAGCTGGATGACACGTTCTTAAGCGGTCGACCAAACAGGAGTTGAATAAATCCTGGTGGCGAAATGGTAATTAAGCTTAGATCCTTCTAAAAGAATTTAATTAATTGAACTAATCTTTGAGATCGTTTAGGTTTTCTGGAAAGGAATTAAAACTGTTCAGATCTGACGTCAAAACTACAGTCAATGGACATAAGTATTCGCGATTTTCAAAATGGCGGCATCGATTGATAAACAATGTTGCATCTTTCATCGTTCATAACTTTTAACTCAAGTGTCGCATACTAAAGGTTTTACTGTAACAGATGCCTTTAAATATGACATCATCAAAGATATGATGTAATTTATTTTGACCTCCTGTTGGGCGTATCCCAACCCGAGAAACATGAGTTAAGTGCGTTACAGACTTGTCATTGAGACTGATGTATTCGGAGTACAGTCACATATTTGAGATTATTCATGAGGTGTATTAAAAAAAAATACTATTTTAGGCAATTTTTTTTATCGAACTGTTTGAAAATCTAAAATCCTGTCATTTATGCCAACGTTTATCCAACAATTATAAATCTAATTTCAATAAACTCTGCAACTTCAATAGGACATTCAAATTTAGCCCTTTAAGTGACATAAAAATTTTGTTAATTAGTATGAAAGGATATAAACCTTGTATCATTAGATTTTTCAAAGGAACTGTACACTAATAGGTGAAACATTTTGCAATATTCAAACATTGCATTGCTGGAAAATGAGGTATTATAATTTGTTAACATTTTTTTAACAATTTGCTGATTAAAATTCTGACACTTTAATTTCAGTTTATCTGCTACCTTGATATGAATTATTCTGCTGCTCATTGGATCACATATCACGACATGTTATTAATTTTATTCATTTCAAAATATCGTTTAATAATATAATTTTAAAATAAAATGGTGAGTATCATACCTAATGCTCTTAGCACTATCAGTCCTCATAGCTCTATTTACATCCAAAAACAGCTGGTCAAAATCAAAGGACAAAGGACAAAGGACAAAGGACAAAGGACACTCCGGGTTTATCCTCATTTAAAACTTATGTACTTTTCGCAATATCCTGCATGTTTCTAATAATGTTCTGTTCTACAATGGTGATCATTATCATTACCATTATTGTTATTATTATCGAGTGGTTACACACCATCTAGTGATGGATGGGTGAAAAACCCACATTCAGCGCCCAACAACAAGCCAGGAAAGTTGAATGCAGGCACATGTACTGTAGCCACAAGAGTGAGATAAAATAACCAAATAAAACAACAACCCTGCATTTGGAGCCTCACAACCAATGAGGAAAGGCACATTGCTCAAGCGGTTGTTGTTGTATGACAACAACTCATGACTACAGCACTCCCCACTCATAGCCTGATAGCTGACAATACACGGAAAGATATCTTAGTACTAGCACTAAGTCTGGTATTGCAGCNTCAAATCCTTCTGTTACACATCCCAGAGCTCCTATCACAATAGGTACCACTTCTACTTTCTTCAATTTCCACAGTCTTTTAATCTCTCTTTTCAGATCATGATACTTTTTCTACCTTATCCATTTCTTTCTTATCAACATTCACATCCATCGGTACTGCTATGTCAATGATAACTGCTTTATGTTCCTTATTGTATACTAAGATTAAATCTGGTTTCCCTGCCTTGATCACATTATCACATTGAATATTTACATCCCATATTTTGATGATGATGATCACGATAATGATTATTATTATTATTATTAATATTATTATTATCATTATTATTATCGAGTGGTTACACACCATCTAGTGATGGATGGGTGAAAAACCCACATTCAGCGCCCAACAACAAGCCAGGAAAGTTGAATGCAGGCACATGTACTGTAGCCACAAGAGTGAGATAAAATAACCAAATAAAACAACAACCCTGCATTTGGAGCCTCACAACCAATGAGGAAAGGCACATTGCTCAAGCGGTTGTTGTTGTATGACAACAACTCATGACTACAGCACTCCCCACTCATAGCCTGATAGCTGACAATACACGGAAAGATATCTTAGTACTAGCACTAAGTCTGGTATTGCAGCATTGAACACATACTGGATATTTGTTACTGCCCTGCTTGGTGACAAAAACAACAACCCACAGGCAAAAAGAGCCATGTTGTTATGAATGTTAAAGGGCATAATAATAATAATAATAATAATAATAATAATAATAATAATATTATTATTATTATTAGTAGTAGTAGTAGTAGTAGTAGTAGTAGTAGTGGTAGTAGTAGTACTAGTAGTAGTAGTCTTGATAGGAGTATGATTAGTATAAAACTTGGTTGGTTTATGTATGTGTCTGTCAGTCTGTCTGTGCTTAAATTCTACATGGCCTCATTGCATAAAGGCAAAGAGAAAAAACAGATTTTTTCAATATCAAGTGTAGTAACAGACACAAATCAATGAAAATACACATTCTGACATTATCCTAACATAAGTCTTCCAACTCAAAGCACAAATTGGTTTTGAAGAGATAAAACATAGAAAGAAGACTTGGTTTCTACGATCTAACCCAGGTACCTTCTGGTGACAGTCAGAAACCCTAACAATTAGACCATATATGATAAACTCACCCTGACTCTTTGTTTTAGTAAGAAGTAACAAGACAACAACAACAACAAACATTGTCATAGTTCTCTGACTAATTAAAAGGAGAGAGAGAAGAACAAAGACAGATACAAAAGCAGTGATCTCCGAACAAGAAGGTTCTAGACGCCGCTGAAAGGCGCGATGGCTTCGAATTTGGTGTAGTTATAGAATGTGTTACTTTTCATCCTGATCCCACAGATTCATGGTTCTATGTCTTAAGATAAAACAAAAATTCATCCAGTCATAATCATAACCATCATGACAAAAAGATGGAACTTCGTTTTGTCTCACGTTAAATTTTGTATTAACAAAAGTCTATTAATTGTTGACATCAGTGTTTAGAACCTGTAAAATTTACCTGGAGGATCAAATGACTCAATAATGGTTAACAGAGACATTCATTCTCTTTCTGTCTCTTAAATATTCAAAAATTGCACATGAAATCATATTGCTACTTTAGTGATCAAATAACTGTCACTAAAAAGAATACAGTAAAAGCGATGAAAGATGGAAAATATGATGGTTTACTGGTAGTTTATGTACGTAATATTGCTTAGTTGTTTTGAATAATTAATGAGCAGCATCCTAATAATGTTGTTACTGAGTAAAACTCACACATCATCACAACTGCTTATTTGACTAATCAATGTAAAATTTTATTTGGCAATGGAACAGGAATATAGAGAACTCCAAAAGCTATTTCAAATAGTAGGAGGGATATAAATCAGCCAATTTCCTAGGTCTGGAATAACGTGGTTATCCTATTACAACACGTTATAGGGTAAATCAATTTAACAGGCTCTTCTCACTAACAAGTTGAAAACTTTTTGTGGAGATATCAACAGGAACAATGGGGAAAACGAGATGATAAAGAAAACTAAACATTTTACCGAGAAAAAATAATAATAGAATAGTAGATAGAAATATAGATAGATGGATAAATAAACGGATAGATAGATAGATAGATGGATAGGTAGATAGATAGATAGATAGATGGATGGATGGATAGAAAAATAGATAGATAGATAGATAGATAGATAGATAGATAGATAGATAGATAGATAGATAGATAGATAGATAGATAGATAGATAGATAGATAGATAGATAGATAGATAGATAGATAGATAGATAGATAGATAGATAGATAGATAGATAGATAGATAGATAGATAGATAAATAGATAAATAGATAGATA
>RDPX01000450.1:9563-35325 GCA_003991215.1 Morbakka virulenta | reverse complement strand
CTATCTATCAATCTATCTATCTATCCATCTCTCTATTTATCCAGTTATCCTTCTATCCAGCTATCTATCTATCCATCCACCTATCTATCAATCTGTCTGTCTGTCTGTCTAAACACATTAGATAAGTAATACTTGCACATAAATTGATGTATAAATTGACCTTATCTTCTGATACCTGTCTTTCTTCCACACTATTAGCGTTATCATGCTATTTACCTTGAAGTTTTTTATCAAATGTCCCGTGTGCCCAAAACAGTATCTCTAGAAGATATTTTAAATGTAGCATATGCATATTGTGAAGGTGAAAATTTGTAAAGAAAACAAGGTACAGCAGACAGTGGTCACATCATATTTTTACGGGATATGTTTGGTTTTTTACACAAGAAATGTTAGACTGGTAGTTAAACAAGGTTTTCAAGTAAAGCAACATTAGAGCTTAAGTTAAAAAAAAAGTGTTTTTAAGAAAAATGAAAATTTCATGTCAGAGGAATGTGCAAACTCATCAAAATTTGAATGAAACAATGTCATATTAGGTTAGTTGCTATTTGATAGTTTTTTTGGTCTGATTACTTTAGAATGAAGGTTATACAGGTGATATTTAGATATGTTTGGATCAATAGTGAATTTTTTTTGCAATCACTTAGCTTTGGGAGACCATTAAAGCAAATGAAAGGAGATTAAATGATGTGTTGGTGGAAGAGAGACAGCCATAGATGAGGGTGCAAATGAAATTGATTCAGGAAATGAAACAATTATGCAAACAAATGAGATAGAGATAGGAGACGTAGAGGAAAATGACATAAATCAGTAACAAAAGCAACTTACAGATGAACTCAAAGAAGGTTTTTTTGAAGAATATACCAGAAGGAAAAGATTGTGAAGGTATATTCTTCAAAAACACTCGATAAGAAATCCATTAATAAACAAATTGAGAAAGTTAATGAAGTTTCCATGTATATGAAGAATAGAAACATCAGTGAAACAAATAACTTGATAAGAGGTGTAAGTGTATGGGTTGCAAGTAAATTAGGGTTAAAGACCTTTGAAAGGAGGCAAAAGAAGGAGCCCAGGTGGAAGAGAAGGACTGAAAATGATATCAAAAGGCTGAAGCATGATGGAAGTTTACCTGATAGGAAATCAAAGGAGCAACTAGGTACAAAGGAAACAGTTAAACAGGGGAAGCTGGAAGAAAAACATAGAGTGAAACAAAAAAGGTAAAGCACTGTAATGGAAGAATTGAAGCAAAGAAAGATTGCCAAAAGTGCAAAAATTAAGCAAAATAGATTATTTAATGTTGAGCAGAAGAAACTTTATGCTGAGTTAAATGGAAGTGGTATTAGAATGAGTGAGGTGCCCAATGCCAACAAGAGCAGGACCTTTTAAGGGGAGATTTGGAGTGTTGAAAAGAAGCACAAGAAGGAGACCATTTGGTTGGCTGAAGGAAATGAAAGAAGAACTGAATATTAAGCAGCACTCACAAGAATGCAAAACTATTACAAAACTATTAAATGGTGAAAAATCATTGTAGAAAGATGCTCAATTGTAAAGTGCAAGAAAAAGATAAGATACAAGAGTTTTGGATTAAAAACCTCAGAAACTTTCATGACTTGTGTGAACAAGATTTTGATCAGAGAACACTGTCTTCCCACTGACTTATGGCCACACCATCCTATGCCAAAAGGATATTTCAAAGGAAAATGTTGCTGATAATTACCACCCAATTACATGCTTCCCAATTATGTATAAGCTGATGACTGGAGTAATATCAGAGGAAATGTATGGATATTTGGAAAAAGAAAAGTTGTTGCTTGAAGAAAAAAGGGTTGCAGACACAATAATTGTGGGACAAAAACCAACTATTAATTGACAAAACAGTGTTAAATGATTGAAGGAAAAGGTACACAAATCTAGTTATGACATGGATTGATTATTAAAAGGCCTATGATTTTGTCCCCCATAGCTGGATAAAGAAACTGTTTGAAACTGTTTGGAATAGCAAAAAACATAAGTGAATCTGTAGAAAAAAACATGGAAAAGTGGAAACTGTCTCTTATTTGTTCTATGTATGATTCCAGCAACTCTTATTCTCAGAAAAGTAACTGCAGAATATGAATGGCATAGAGGACAAGTGTTCCTAAATCACTTACTTTTTATAGATAACTTGAAACTCTATAGTAAAAATGAGAACAAAATTGACTTGTTGTGAAAATGGACCGTATATTTTTGAGGGTATAGGCATGGAATTTGGAATAAAAAAATTTGGTGTTTTGATTTTGAAGAGGGTAAGATTACTAGGTTTGAAGGTATAGATCTTCTGAATGGGAGGTAATGAAGGAGGTTGAAGAGGAAGGTTATACATATTTAGGAATAATTAAGCTAGACAAGGTCAAAGAGGGTAAAATGAAAGACTGGGCTATAAAAGAGTAAAAGAGTAGACTGAGATTAATTTGGAAATTGAAATTGAACAGAAAAAATAGGATAACAGCAATAAACAACTGGGGAGTAGCAATTTTTAGATATGGCTTAACATAATTGAGTGGAGAAACAGTGAGTTAAAAAGGATTGACTAGAAAATCAGTGACAATGTATGGTTTGTTCCACCCAAAAAGTGATGTTGACAGGCTTTATATGAGATGAAAGGAAGCTGGCAGAGGTTTAAATAGCATAGAAGTGGTAGTAAGAACAGAAGAGAATAGTCTCAGACAACACATTTTGAATTCCGAAGAACCACTTATAAAAAGTGTGAAAGTAGCCAAGACCATTCAAATGGAAGGAACCCTGGAGACAAAAATGTTTAAAAAACAAAAGTGGGAGGAGTGTAAACAACGATGGTTTGGAAAAAATATTTATTGCCAGTTTGTGAGAGAAACTGATATAGTGGATAAAGAGGAGACATCGAATTGGCTAGCAAGAATTGGCTAGCAAAAAGTGACTTGAAAATAGAAACAGAGGTTCTGATATGTGCTGCACAGGAACAGGCAATTAGGACAAACTATATTTAACATAAAATTGATAAAACTGTAAACAGTCCTATATGTAGAATGTGTAGAAAAAGTGGTGAGAGTGTCCAGCACTCAATTAGCGAGTGTGAGAAGCTAGTGCAAAAAGAATGTAAAAGAAGACACAACAGAGTTGCTAGAAGGATTCACTAGGACTTAAGCAGGAAAAATGGTTTAGAGCACAAAGAAAAATGGTATGAAGATTCTCCAGAAGGAGCAATAGAAAATGATAATGTTTTTTTTGTCATCAATATACAATGCAACTGTGTAATTTAGGCAAGAAGGCCAGACATAGTATTAATTGATAAAAAAGAAAATTCATGCATTATCATTGATATAACTGCGCCAGTTGACAAAAGAATAGAAGAGAAAAAAAAGAGAAACTAGACAAATATCAAGATTTAAAAAGAGAAATAGGAAGACTCTGGGGGCTTGCAAAATGTGCAAGTGGTACTTGTTGTGATAGGAACTCTGTTGAGTGTTAGCAAAGGGTTTTGGAAATGGATTCAAAAACTGGAGATTGAGCACAATATTGTGGATGTGCAGAAAATAACCTTGTTAGGAAAAGTAAGGATAATAAGAAGAGTACTAGAAATGTAATAAGTGGAAGAATGAACCTTATTAGCCCTAGGTCATTAGTTATGACATGCCTAATAAGGAGATATGATGGCAATAACATCAGCTAGATGATAAAAGTTTTTCAAATAATAATAATAATAATAATGTTAGAATAATAGTGTTAGAATGCTATCTGGTGGGGTTTAGTCTGTCTCATGGGTAGGTGGACTCTTAAGCCCTGACTGGCAACCCCCTTTAGTGATGTTGTCACAATAAAAAATGCCAGTTGTTGTGTAGCCTAAAACTCACTAACCTCAGAGGAGGAAAGACTGCCATATGGATTATCAAAGTATAGCAAACAATGGTGTGAATGAGACTGGAACCACTGGGCAAAGTCTCTCACCCTTCAGATGTTTCATGGTACTTCAGCATGAGCCAGGCCATTGTCAAGTTACTGCTGTGGGAATCAGGAGAAAGTGGTCACAGGATTAAAACAAGATTGTTATGGAGTGTTATAGCAGTAAGCAAAGCAATAATGGCTGCAGGAAAAGAATGGATAGTGTATGGATTAGTAAGGATATGTTTCCAATTACTGAAAAAAGATTAGTAGATCAAAAGAATCAAATTACAAAGAAGCAGTGGTTTTCAAATCTTGAGCATGAAGAGATAAAACAAACAATCAAGGATGCATTTTATGGACAAGTAGAAAAGGGAATCAGGCATAGGAATAGAGTTGAGGATTGTTGACCTGGTGTGAAATATCAATTTTAGGATTGCTGATAGGATTGCTTATTTCTCACTTAATGAGGAATTAAAAGATGAAGAGTGATGATTAAACAAGTAAATGAGATAGGTAAGAAAGAAAGAAAAAGGGTGACCAAGTTGAAAGGGGGAATATCATCAAGAGTATTATTGCATTGGCTATTTCTATATTAAGATACTTAATTGTTTTCCACAACTGGAAAAAGACTGAACTTCAAGAAATAGATCAAAGAACAAGGAAGCACTTATCAATGCACAAGGGACTCCACTCAGGGAGTAATGTTGATAGATTATACATGCCCAGAAAAAGATGAAGAGAACTCATGAGCATTGAAGATAGTGTTAATATTTCCATAATTTTCCTAAAAAGATATGTCCAAGACCAGCAAGAAGAAACTGTTAGTTGCAGCTAAAGGTGATGCTGATAATGAGGATGCTAAAACAGAAAGTAAGTTTAAGAGAAGGAACAGACAAGAAAGGAAAACCAGCTGCAAAAAGAAAGTTCTCCATGGCCAGTTCATCAGACAAACTGAGGATATTGCAGATAAACTTAAAGGTGGGTTGAAGAGAACAACTGAAACCATCAAAGTTTCACCACAAGAACAGGCAGTGAGAACAAATTTAGTGAAAGAGAAAATTGATAAGACTAAACAAGATAGTAAATATAGGATGTGTGGTGAAGCAGATAAAAGCATCAATCAGATCTTAAGTGAATGTAGTAAAATGGCACAAAAGGAATATGAATGCTGGCATAATTAGCTAGGGGAAAAGATACATTGGGAGGTATTCAGGAAATGCAGTCTTGAAATGAAAGAAAAATGGTGTGAGCATTAACTGCAAGCTTTATGCAAAAACAATGGGTATAAGATCTTATGGACTTTTCAATACAAGAAGACCATGTTGTTGAAGATGAATCAATGTGATTATGGTGGACAAGAAAAACAGCAAATGGCAAATTGTTGACTTTGCTGCCTCATACAATACCAGGATTGATGAAAAAGAAAGAGAAAAAATATTGAAATACCAAGACAAAAAATTGTTAAAGAAAAAAAGTGAAAATAATACCAGTTATAATTGGAGCACAAGGAACAACACTAAAAGCATTGACAATAAAGCTAAAGGAGAGTGAGATAGCTACTAGAATTTTAGTATTGTAAAAGACTGTGTTGCTAAACTCTGCCAGAATTGCCCAATGAGTGCTTCAGATTTGAGGAAACTTGTTGTTACCAGAACTCAGGAGCATGAATCCACTGAACAGATTTAAAAAGTAACAACAGTATTTGAAATCAGTTTGTAACAGGGAGACAAATAATAATTTAGATTGTTCTTATTTTGTGTGCTTATGACATAGTTGTTGAATGGATTACCAGCTAATGTAGATTTTGACTGCTTAGTAGAAATAAAAAAATGTTTCTGCAATGGGATTAAAACTATTTTAAGTTTGTAAGTTAGTGTATATGTGAAGTTTAACAACTAGTACAATGCCTGCCCTCGATGTCCATAGTGGCTATAAAGAAATCTTGGTATACTTTGATGTTTTATAAACTTAACAAATGAAAGAAATGTGTGCTGACATCCAAAGATCCTCCCTTAACACTTGTGTGTATTTAGCAAGTCTACCTCTTTTGATTTTGGTATTTGAATAATTTTTATTCTGATTAAATGGTATTATACTCAACTGCACAGTTGATACCTCCATCTCTTATTGGTTTTATGGTCATGCCTGCAAGAATTATTGCAAATATTTAAAACTCTTATTTTAGTGGCTTAATGTAAATGTACCAACTTTTTGTTTTTCTTATACAGGAATGCAAACTGTTAGCTTTTTATGCTTACCAGTATGATGCCAAGATTTGCTTTTTCTCTTTGGTGATTGACACATGATATTTAGTCACTTAATAGTATACAAATTTCTGAAAAATGGCAGCAGGTGATGGTAAAGGACTTTTCTCATTTAATGTTACCACAAGCAAAGGTAAACTTCGCAAGGAGCAAGTGACTAAGAAAAAGTCAGTATTTAAGCATGAATTTTCTATTAAAAATGAAGATAATAAAGACTACATTTTGGCAGCTGATGAAAGTGGTCTGGAAAGGTAATTTTTATTTGTGTTTTGTTTCATTGTGGCCATTGATTACTGCTATATGTCTGAGATCAAGTTTGAAGGTTTTATTTTGTTAAGAATTGCAAATAATCTGAAACTATTTATTAGTAAAACCTTCAATCTTATAAACATGTGTGCATGCTTCATAGAGAAAAAAAATTAGTTTGCATGGGTTAAAGAGACGTATTTTCTTGCCCAGAAATGGGCACCATTCATGAAAATTTCCAGGGTTCAGTAGTAGCTGAGGTCTGCTGTTTGTAATACTGACATCTTTACACCCATAAATCTTAAAATATTTGATTGACTTAAGATGACCTTTATTATCATGGTAGATGAAGAGGTAAACCATGCTATGTGAATTGAATGTACAAAATTATTGACATTGTAACACTTCATAACAACTAAAAGGAGTTTCAACTTGACCAACAGAATATATGCATGGCATCAAGTAATAATGTAACGAAGACAAAAATACCATATATATTTTCAATAACCAACTAACTAACTAACTAACTAACTAACTATCTAACTAACTAATTAACTAACTAACTAACTAATTAACTAACTAACTAACTAACTAACTAATGAATTAATTAAATAAATAAACAAATAGATAAATAAAAAAATAAGTAAATTTGCATATATCAATAAATAATTGCAAAATGAGGAGCCGTGGCTTAATGGTTAGTGCACTGCACAGTAACCAAGAGTTCCGGGTTCGATTTCCCCAAGCTGTCGAGGAGAATTTGGAACTTTGCGAAAAGAAAAAGCCATCGGTTGGCATCAGGAAGGGCATCCGGCCAAGAAATTCCTCACTGCCAAATCAAAGTCCCTGTGAAGGGCACCGTCTGAGCCCCAATTGTTGGGGAAAAATGACGTTAAAACTAAAAAAAAAAAAAAAAAAATAATTGTAAAATATTGAATATTCAGTATTATAAGCTATTTACTTGATAATTGTGAAATGGCCAAAAAATAATATATAGAAAAAACCACCAATCTGTTGGTCTTTCCAAGAAAATAATGTGTCAGTTGTTTTCCATACAGACATATATTTGTAATGTATATATATGAATAATTGTGAACTTATGGAGTGCTCAATATTTCCAGAGTGATTGGAATATTGATTCAGTATTTCAAGTGGTGGAGGGACTTGGTGTGGTCATTCTAGTAGAATTTGAATTTCCCGCTTGATGTTCATTCATGTTTTCATCAGTAGTGCCTCCAGTCATATAGATGGTATTTGTAGTTAAACATTGGTATAAGAGGAAAATGACAAATTCAAATACCTCAACAAGAGGCACACCATGCTCTTTCACCACTTGAAATAGAGAAACAATACTAAACTTTTTAAACCATATTGAAATTGGAAGATAAAGACATAAGTTTTGACATCAGATGGTCTATTACTACAAGGGCAACACCATACAAATGTGGTTCAAGATGGTGTGATCTTTGTTGATCAGAAAAAGTTTTTATTATTTGGTCAGATACAAAAGAATTACTAAACAAAGGAATGAATTAATAAGAAAATGCTGTCAGTGGAACAAATACATAATCAACAACGTAAATTAACTCTTATATTTAGATGCTATTCCCATTAGGGTAGTGATCAAAATTTTGTTGTATAATATATTAATATTCTAATTTTATTTTGTAGTCATTTGTAGTTTGATAATTGTTGGAAAAACATATAGCATACTCTAAATTTTGCCTATTTTTTTTGTTTTAACACACACCAACTCTGTGTGTGTGTGTGTGTGTGTCTCTCTCTCTCTCTCTCTCTCTCTCTCTCTCTCTCTCTCTCTCTCTCTCTCTCTCTCTCTCTCTCTCTCTCTGTCTGGGACCACATTTCCACTTGTTGACTATGGGATTTGGTGTTGCTGACACTCTTAGCCCCATCTTATATCTGGTGAAATGTCACCGTGATAAGGGTGCCCTCTTGTATTCTCTTGGTCTTATAATAGTTGTCTGAATGATTGACCACATAGTTAATGCTTTTCTGACAGCAGGAGCTTCTCATGGTCATCTTTTTTAGTAGCATTCTAGTTTAAGTATTGCTTAATGCATCAATTCAGTGGGGAAATGAGAATACAGAAGACATTTCAATTAAACATTGTAAGTCAATGTCTATTTGGACAAGACATGTGGCATGTTCTTGTGGCTGTCTATCCTGGAAATATACAACAGCCTTGAGTAACACTAAAACTCGAATATGTTTTTGAATTATAGAAAGTTATGCGAAGCCATGAGAATGATGACTGTTTGGATTGCCCATATTTATAGAGTACACCAAAACTGCCACTGCTTCCATAAAAAAGGAAATAGAATTTTTAATGGGTTGTGTGGACATTATTGAGGCAACAAATCAGTAATACATGTATTGATATAAAACTGTGGGAACTTTGAAGTTTAATGCTACTATTTTTTTGTAATGTTATGGTAAGTAATACAACTTTCTGTTTAAAACTGTTTTGTAATATCTGATAAAAAACACTTCTTTTTATGCATATATGGATATATCAGATAGAACTGAGTAAAAAAAAATTTTTTCCCTTGCAGTGTCAACAAACAAGAAAAGGGAAAAGAATTGGTTATACCAATGATAAAAAATAATAAATGGAGGTTTGATGATGAGAAGGCAACAGATACTGATAAAGAAGCTGCTGATGAGATTTTGAATGGTAATTGCAGGCTCTTTTTTTTCATTTTCTTTATTTATTATTATTGAAAGACTTGACATGCAACCATTTTTAGCTCCTATGTAAAAATTTTCAATTTATCAGAAATAGTATTGTTAAAAAGTCCTAACTGTAAAAGATGAAGTAAGCCTCTGCATCAAAGTGGCTTCAATCTTTGCTCAGTGTGAAAGACCAATAAGCAAAAAACAAAAGAAAACTACACTTAAACTAAGTAGTATCTTACAAGAATCAAAGGCAATGTTGTAATGTATGAGAGGTGTTTTAATTACATTTGAACTCTATCCATTTTTTATTTACTCTGTAAAATTAATATGAAGAAAGAGCATAGGACTGTACTAGCTGCTTATTAGCTGAAATGGTATCAAAGAAGACCCAATGAATATAGACACATCAAGCAATTTTAAATCCCATTTTTCTCTTCCTGTTTTATTGGCACAAAAGATACATAACCCACAAACATGAGCCTGCAGGGTAATGAGACTGTGACGCAAAGTTGACAGAACTTGTATTACATACTTGGATCTAGAAATTTAAGACATTGGAATTAAGAGAAAGGACTTAATACATTTAGCCTTGGAAGACCTGGAAAAAGCTTGTTTAAGCCAAATTTGATATTAGAGCATTCTAGTAGATGCGGCTATTGAACAACAAACATGGAAAGAAACCATGATAGCAGTTAGTCAAGCATAAATGTGACATTTTGTAATGAGTTATTATGAATATGTTTGTGTTTAAACACCAGTTATTAGTAAATAGGGGAAGAAACACATTCAGAACCCAATAACAAGCCAGGAAAGGTAAAGGTAAGTACATGTGTTGGAGCCACAATTGAGATAATAAGGATAACCAAAAAAAGGTAACCAGTTTAACCATGTAAATGTCACCACACAACAAGATAGGAAAGGCCCTTTTGAGGACATGGAGGAGTTAGCTGTGCATGATGGAATCATATGCATTTTTGTAATCAAGCCATTCTGTAAATAACCTTTTTTTGCATTGAATTGAATTCCTTCATAATTCTCTTGTTGATGAAGAGCTGGTTTATGTAGCCCTAAACTGTTTTCATACCTGGCCCTTGTTCTGGTGTGATCATCATTATCATCATCATCATCATCACCATCATCATCACCATCATATTCGGTTTAATGTCCATTTTATATGCTAGCATGTGTTGGATGCTTTCTTGAAATTGACTTCCAAGTTATCCTATCCTTCACCAGGTCTCTGCTGACACCTTTTTGTTTCAGATCCATCCTTATCACTTCCTCCCATGCTTTCTTCAGTCTTCCTCTATCAGTGGTTCCTGTCACCTTGATTGTTCTGCATCCACTTGCCCAAGCATTCTTTTCCATTCTCTCCACATCACCAAACCAATGAAGCCTCCTATTCTGCATACAGCTGCCAATACTGTCCAGATTCAATCTCCTTCTGAGATCATTAGAACTGAACCTGTCCTATAGACTTATGTTGCACATCCATCTTATCATTCTCGTGTTATTCCACTCCATGCGGCTCACATCTTCAGCTTTCACTGGCCAAGTTTCACTGCCATACATCAATGTGCTATGTACACATGCCTGGTAGACTCTACCTTTGGTAGGTAATGGCAGAGCTCTGCTGGTTAACAATGGCATTAGCTCCCTGAACTTACTCCATCTACTGTTAACCCTTGCTGTTACACTTGCACCAGCTCCTCTCTCAGCTCCAATGGTGTCACCAAGGTAGCAAAACGTCTGGACAACTTCAATTTCCTCACCCTCCAAATGCACTTTCCGTAGGTCTAAGTCACAGGTTGCCTCTCCTTCTATGAACCTCTTGCAGCTAAAATGGTTAGTTTCTGTCAGTTTGCCCTTTATTCCACTGCACCATTTATGTACCCAGTGCTTGCAAGTACCACAATAGATTGAGTTGCTCCCAACTTCCTTCCCACAGACTGAACAATGAAACTGTCCTTTCTCCAATGGCTTTATTAAATTGCGACCACTGACCATCACTTTTGTTTTTCCCATGTTCCTTTCATGGTATGATGTTTTTATAGGCTGGATGCCCTTCCTGACACCAACCCATTAAGGTAATGGGAACCAGTGTTTTTATTGAGACACCATCTGTAGGTGATTGCCATCCAAGGCTGAAGAGCGCTTCACCTGCCTGTGAGAGAAAGACTATACACCACCAGTCCTCAAACTGGTATTTCATGCTTGAATGAGACCAAGCATGATCTTCGGGGCTGACACAAAAAGCCCCGCATAGATCAGATCTATGGGGTTATTCAAGCTAAGCTGATGATCATATTATTTTCAACATGCTTCATCAGATGATTTTTTTACAACTAGTAAAAGGTTTGATAAAAATGATAAAAAAGTAAATATGTAAGTAAGTAAGTATACAAGGAAGAGAGTGATTTGGTAAGTTTAACCAGTGATTTTTCCTCAGTCACTGATGTTTAGTTTGTTTGAGTGAAGTGCAGAATAAAGTAATTTTTTGAATTCCAAAGCATCGATTTTAATAGCCATTAAATCTAAGCGATATGTTCATACTTTGTATTTCATTTAGGCTTTTACTGTGCTTGCTGCTTTTTGTTCATTGTGAAGCCTTTTGTAACACACACACACACACACACACACACACACACACACATATATATATATATATATATATATAAATATATCTGTGTGTGTGTAATCAAAGCTATTTATTTTTTGAACAGTAGCAAAAAAAGTATGCAGCATCCTAAACTTTGCAATAATCTCACAAGTGTTTATTCTTTTAATGTCCCTTTGTCATATTTAAATTCTTTTTTTATTGAATATAGAATTAAGAAATGAAGCAATTAAAACAAAACAAGAAGGGACACTTACCATTCCATTACTTATGCAGAACAGGCTTCCTGGGGTAAATGAATTACAGACAGATGATGAAGTTTATGCAAAGGATGTTAAACTACGGCCTTCTGAGGTAAGTTTAATGGCAAACAGAGAATGAGATCTACTAAAGAACTTCATTACTTAAAAAGTTGAAATTTTAGAACTTAAGAATTTGAAAAAAAAATTTTCCTATCACAATGTACATTGTAGAATTTTTTGGGAGGGGTGAGGGGTGAGCAGGGCCCCAATCCATGTTGACATTTTAGTGGGCTGTACCTGCATAATATGTTAAAGTACAGCCATCAAATTTTTTTTTGAAATAAGCATGTTAACAAGAAAGAACTCATGTTAAAAGCAATTTTCCAAGCTGAAATGTACATACCATTTTGAAATATTCTTAATACATACATACATGTATGCATATGTACATACTAACATCCAAAATTAAATATACTGTTTAAAGCGTATATTGCCATTAGAATGAGGTACATACCTGTATATTACTAAGTGTTTGGTATGATATGCCTTGTTAAATGCTCTATTTTCTCAGTATTTCTGTCATTTGAGCTCACACTTAGCCCTGTTAACATTGCTGTTTTGGGAATAGATAACGTTGACGATATGAGAGACACTTTAGATGATTGGTATAAAACTCTGTTATGGTAAGGAAGTCAGTAAAGTGGGTCCCGTTGGTAACCACACTCTCCTAAATAATACTACAATTTCCAGCAATAAATATTGAGCGTAAAACAATGTTGAAAAACTTCTATTCTGGCTAAACATAGAGAGCAAATGGCAGAGGTATTTAATTTCTTCGTCTTACATGAAAAAATCTTCATACTTACATTCATGTTTCTAGCATCTGTGTTTGTATTAGGCTGCATATTCTTAAGGCTTTTAACTTGATGTCTCACATTTGCTTACATTAAGCTTTTGTTTCTTTTATCTCGTTTTCCCTTTATCATTCATTTTGTAAGGGTTGCGAAGGGATTTTTGCAATTCATAAGCAGTATTTGAAAATGATTTTTTATATGTATGTTTACTTTAATGCCTGTGATGTGGGTGTGTTAACTTATTCCTGAAAAATTGACTGGATTGGTGAGTATTTTTATAATTTTTATTGGATTAAGATAGCCCTAGGTGCCATTGTTCCTCGTGGACAACCTCTTGTTAGACCGTATTTACCACCAAAGGCAATTTCAGGTTTCTCAGCTGCAATAACTCATAGAACCCCTCATTTCATGGATTGGACAGAGAAAAGTCTGATTGGTCTAAATTGTTGTTAAGACGAGCCAGGAAGTGATGAATGGGGGTCACATAGAGGACAAAGGAAATTTATAAGAACAGGACAAGAGCCGTTATCATTGCTATTATCACTTCATATTCTGTTGTCTTAGACCACTCACATGCAGACCACCTGTTTATGCATGCTTCTTGTACTCGTGAAGGAGAAACCAAAAAATAACCACCTTGAAAGATACTCATTTTTCGGAGACAGTTTGAAATGATCTGTCGATTTAACAACCAAAAGGAAATTGATGTATAGTCAATATAATGAAACCAACCCTTCTAAAAGACTATCTTACCCTTGCCATAATACATAATGACAGTGGTTGGCTTAAAAATAGCATATTTGTACTGATGCTTATTGTTTTGCGGAGGACACTTTGTACCTTACTGAAATAATTGCTCTACTTCCATTCATTGAAAAGGTTTTTCACATGTTACAAATTTCAATGAGAGTGTATAGTGTTAATTTTTGAATCAGTAGATATTTGGATCTGAAGCTATTCTGATGGTCACACTAAGAAGTTGAGGTGATCAGCAAATCAGGTGAAGCAAAAGAAATTTGGGTGATAAGCTATTTAGATCTGAATAAATAGATGTTACTTGAGGATTTTGTTTTTATTTCTTATTGTTCTCATTATATTTTCTGTGCTGGCATTCGTGCTCATTAACTTAAGTTTGCAATATTGAACTTCTCTGTACCTAGAACACAATTGTGTTTTTGAAATCGAAATATTGGTGTATGGCATACTTGTTATTATACCGAGATATTAAAAGGTTTTTTATTTTCTTTGTATAAGTCTATTGATGAGTTTTGAATTAGTATTTTTGGTTTTAAATTTATTTGAATTAACCAATATCTGGATATCTTTTAATTGGTAGATGTAGTCCATGTTCATATGTGCTTTACTACAGACGTTGCTTTTGGAGATTGAAGCAGTGACCGAGTAGTAGATAATCAGCTGAACGTGAGAGAGCTTTCCAGGCTAAAGCTAGCCACTTTCTTAGTGGAACTCTAAACAGGTTGTTTTCCCCCTGTTAATAACAGATTGTTGACTGTCATGTTTTCAAAGATAGAGTTAGCAGAGCAGAAATCTAGTAAATGGGAATTAATAACAAACAATAAGCCTTGTATGCAACAGTTATCTTGAGACCATCTATCAAGCGCCAGTAGTTTAAGAACATTTTGTACCCGGATGACCATGCCTTCATATTTTTGATGTTGTGGCATTCACATTGCAATGGGTACATGAGACTCCCTTGACGATTCAATCAGCTTTGCAACCACTGCCTTTCATACTGACTAAAAGAGAAAGATTGTCTTCCCATCTTAAAGGGTATGGTATAATGCGTACGATAAACTTAATATTAAGTAAGGAGGTTTAGGACTATAGCTTATTTGCTAAGGTTAGTTTTGTTGGATTTCATTCGTCGCTGTAAGCGAGAATTAAGACACCACTAAAGACCTGAGAAATTATATGTTTCCAAGTAAAAGGTTTGTAAATATTTTCATTTTGTTTTAATGTTTGTGTCATTGTTATAGAGCACAATGGAAGACTATGAACGGGTACCAATTACGTCCTTTGGTAAAGCAATGCTTCGAGGAATGGACTGGAAAGAGGGACAACCTATTGGATTAACAAACAAAGGGTGTGTATCACTTTTAACTTGTTATAGGAAGTGTTTCTGACAGTAAGGTTTTATTGGGTTTTCAATGGTTTCACTCCTAGCAAGGCGGATATTATCATTCATAATGATGGAGTTGTCTTACCTCATTAGTTCAGAAGGGAACTAGGGGTTGAACTCCAGTAGCATCAAAAGCCCCCGTTAATCATGAGGTAAAAGATGAAGTTTACCTAAGACGTATACACATCAGTCCTCAAAAGTCGTATGTAATTAACCATAAACTATAATTGTTTACGTGATATCGTCACTTGGTGACTGCTAACAATAGCTATAGAGCTACTTAAGCTATCGTGAGATAGCTTGTCAACCCCACCAGGCGTCACTCTGAATTTTCAAGGTTTAAGGCACTAACTTGTTTCTTCATTGGCTCTTTTCTACACTCAGTGATCAAACAATAAAATTGTCAACCGGAGCATAAAATACCAAAATCGTACTACTAAAACCCCTTACGTGCCAACGTTGTTTGCTTGTATCCAAAATTGTTGCTGCTGTTTCTAATTACAGGTGGTCTTTCGGACATTAAATGTTCTTTCTATTGTAATGATCAGTGATATGTTACTTTATTAGGAGAGTTTATTCTTTCTCAACTGATTCCTGATGCCTGAGACTTAAGAGCTTTTTTGTCCACATTCCTTGGGTTGATCATAGAAGTGGAACTGCAGCAATGGCTTACCTCAGAGTAATGCCATTTGTCACATATGCAGAAGAATTTTGCCCTTCAGTTATATTTATTGGGACTTTGCCCAAGCATTCGTTACGTCATTTACCCATGACCTCTACTGTCTACATCTGGCTTTCTTTTATTTGACCTTGCCTTCTAGCAACCCAACAACCCTTGAAGGAGTTTGATTTTCATTGCCATGTGTTCACAGTATTTTTATTTCCTTTTTTGATGTATTATGTAAACCATTTTTACCATTACTCCTGCGGGTGTTGTAAATACATTTATCACTGCCTTTGTTTTTGTGCAATTGATATATAATCAAGCCAACAATGTTATTTTATTAATTTTGCAATATATTTCGAAGTAAATACTTCATCTTCAGGCTACAAGGTAAAAATACAAAAACAGTAAAACTGCTGAATACAATATTTCCTAACTCATGTCAACATCTCTCTGCAGTAAACACAGCTAAAGCAAAATGTTACACAGTGAATTCAAATCTTCAATCTTTTTGAATAAACAATGATAATTGAGAAACCTCCCTTGAGGGATCTTGTTGACAAGTTAAATTTTTATGACTAATTCGCGGCTTTTGTACTCATCCTTTGTATTTAATGTTTTTGTGGCCTGACAGTACAGAATTTTGTCTGCACCTGAGCAATTTCGTGCTTAAACAACGCATTGGGGAGGTTTTTACATTCTGAACAGAGAAATCATTTTTCTTTATTTTTGGTGCAGCTTTTACATGAAAATGTTGTAAAATTTATAATATTTGGGGACGGGCTGTGTTTTTTTATGACAAGTTATATTACTGAAGCTGCGTGACATCTGTTGTTTTTTCTGAAAGAACAAGTAATGAATTGTCCATAAGAAAAAGACATTTAGAAGATATATTGATGTTACTCAGACCCATATGTCAGGCAATATTCTTACAAAGTGAACAAGTCGTGTCACGTTTTCTTGAGTTTGCTAAAGTGTCTGATCCTTTTGATGTAATAAAAATTTTCAAATGGAATGACTTTCGATCTGGTTTAAGTTTGCCTTTTCTTTTCCCAAAGCAACCCAAATATATTTTGTTGTTATTTCGAAAATGAAATAACCAGCTATTCTATTTTGGATGTAGTTTGATACATTTGTTGCTGAGTTTCCTCGTTGGCATTAATTGTATATATCAGGGTAGTAGTGCCAGAGGAATGAAATAAAAACAGAAATTTAGGTGAAGTTTTTTGAATTGCACGAAGAGTTGAAAGAAGTCGGGTACACTCTGTGAAATGGTGCTCATATTAATATGATAAATAAAGTAGAAATTGCTACAAAAAAAAATTAGTAAACCGTATTCTAGTACTTATGGTGGAATGAATGTCGTCATCAAAACCAGCTGCTTAAGTGGTAATAACTAGTATTTTATGTTCAGCTTTACAGATAAAATATACGAAGTACTTTTTTTGTACTCCAAAAAGTGTGAACCGTGTGTTTTTTAGAATCGTTTTTTAAAGCACGGCGTTTAAAGGTTTTAAAGATTTTCGGGAAAAATTTACTTATGGATTTACGACGCAGGTAATGTAAAGTTGAAATAAAATGTTGTACTATAGATTATCAGAGCCAGTGGAATATATCCCAAGGTTCAAAGGATTAGGGCTTGGTGCGGAAAGAAGACAAGAGGAAATGCCGTCACGGAAACGCAAGCTTGGTGAATCAAAAGAAGATCCTGCCAAAGTAAGTGAATTTTAGCAAAATTTATCATCGGTACTATGATACAACTTTTGCGTACTTAGTTAGAGGTCAATAGAGGATTGCTATAGTTTGTCATAATAATAAGAAGAATGAAGGCTGGAAGAAGGAATTCCTTCGTGGCCAGCTCAGACAGCAAACTGAAGAGATTGCTGGAGAGTGAAGATGGGGATGGTTGAAAAATAGTTGTATAAGAGGGAAAACAAAACTTCCATCATAGCATCATAGTAGCTCAAAAGTAAACCACTAGGACGTACTTCATGTACACTACCATCAAAGAACTAGACCCTGAAGAAAGCAATAAATATTTAAGTGTAAACAAAGGCAATAGAAGGGACTATGAAAGAAAAAATTAAACAAGAATTCTATAGTAGAATGAGACTAATATTACCAGGTGAGCCCAATTCCTAAAAACAATATCGAAGCCATAAATACACTGGCTATTCCTGTTGTCAAATAGACCATTATCATTCTAAATTGTAACCCTCAATAGCTTCAACGTATGTGTAGAAAAACTAGAAGCACATTCGAAACAGGAACCTTTCAGTAGCTAAGGAGATATGGGCTAAACGGAGAAACTGAAGGCGATATATAACTGAAGGCTGCCCAGGATTAATTCTTATTTTACCTTACTTCCAAGCAAATATACATTAAGACGTTCCTGGTGGCAGATTTAGCTTTTGTGACAAATTTCTAGAGACAGTTAATCATATAATATCTGAATACTACAAGTTGAGTATATACAAAGGTCGAAACTGATGTATAAGAATTTGTGGCATCTCAAAAAGCCTGTCTATTGCCACAGTGACTGCAAGTGCATTGAGAAATTTTTGGGAACTCTCAGCTGCAATGAGTTAAAAAGAATTGTATTAACAGACACTACATATACTTTACTCTCTTTCAGTATAAGATAATATATTTGAATGGTGGTGGTGAAATAATGATAATTGTTAAGTTTTGTTTCAGTCACATTCCAGTAATTTATAAACTAAAGCCATTTTAATCATTGACTTATTGTTATCAAGTTCATTTTTTACAATGTCATCTTCCTGTTTTATATTATATTATATTATATTATATTATATTATATTATATTATATTATATTATATTATATTATATTATATTATATTATATTATATTATATTATATTATATTATATTGTATTATATTATATTATATTATATTATATTATATTATATTATATTATATTATATTATATTATTTTATAAAGTTTTATAGTTTATCCTATCCTGGATGTAAATTGTATTCATTTTCTTTTGGAAAATGTATTTATTCTCTTTCTTTACTTCATCTAATTTGTTTACCTTTTCGTCATCGTTATTTCATTTTTTGGGGGGTTATCATAATGTTTATTCTTCTGATGTCCTCAGAGATCATAACAAGAATTACAGTTTTCACACTGTTATTGCCATTAAAGGTATTTTATTTAGTGATGACACGACATTGACCCCAATCATATATAGATAAAGTAAATGACTTTTTGATGGTTTTTTTGAGTACCTTTAAAAATTCTTTTCGTATACAGAGGTACAACCCCATTGTTGAAAAAGATGGCCGAGTACGGCATGTAAAAGGTATCGACGAAAAAGTACAAAAGCGACCCAAAGGTAAATTATGTAGGTTTATGGTTTCTATTATTCTCGTCACAGTCTCAAGGTATTTTCATCTAAAGAACACAAACTATTTTAATTATATGGTTTTTTGAAACTTTTAGTACAACCTGTATATTTTGTGTTTTTCAAGCACCATTTAAAGAGCTAAGAAAAACAAGTATAAAATTTTGAAAGTGGTTTATTGGTTTAAAACACAGAAGATCCTATTCTGCTTACTTACTTACTTTTGTTTATTGAATGAGCAATTGGATCGTCTTCGTGTTTACGTATTTAAAGGTTTTTTTTACAGTAGTTTTTATTCAATTTCTTGGCTGGGGTGCAATGCTTTTTCATTTCCTTGTGCTAAGGTATTTTATTTAGTGATGACACGACATTGACCCCAATCATATATAGATAAAGTAAATGACTTTTGGATGGTTTTTTTGAGTACCTTTAAAAATTCTTTTCGTATACAGAGGTACAACCCCATTGTTGAAAAAGATGGCCGAGTACGGCATGTAAAAGGTATCGACGAAAAAGTACAAAAGCGACCCAAAGGTAAATTATGTAGGTTTATGGTTTCTATTATTCTCGTCACAGTCTCAAGGCATTTTCATCTAAAGAACACAAACTATTTTAACTATATGGTTTTTTGGAACTTTTAGTACAACCTGTATATTTTGTGTTTTTCAAGCACCATTTAAAGAGCTAAGAAAAACAAGTATAAAATTTTGAAAGTGGTTTATTGGTTTAAAACACAGAAGATCCTATTCTGCTTACTTACTTACTTTTGTTTATTGAATGAGCAATTGGATCGTCTTCGTGTTTACGTATTTAAAGGGTTTTTTTACAGTAGTTTTTATTCAATTTCTTGGCTGGGGTGCAATGCTTTTTCATTTCCTTGTGCCACCATGATTTAAAGGTCGAAAATTTATCGAAAAATTTGTCAAGGATATTTTCTTTTAGGAGGCGCTTAAAGTTTCCTGCTCATCCGCATGCTGATTCATCATGGAAAATCACGTTGTATCAGCCTTCCACGCCATTAGAAACTGCCAGTGATTTTACGATCCCTGTTATTATCTTTATCTGTTACCCATTTGTATAGCAAAAAAATGCATACAAATCAGCATGATAATTGTGCCGCAAAATCATGGGTTTATCTTTTGTTTTCGTATTGCAAAAGCTCTCATGTAGATTACATTAGTCATATTCATCCACTTATATTTAATGCTTCAAAAAGGGTAAAAAAAGGCTTTAGCTTTCAGTTGGTACTACTGAGGTAGCTTAGGTTTCTATCAGCATTTAATATTCAGTTGAGGCTATGAGATTTGTTTTGGAGAGCCTTACAGATTGAAGAACACTCTTGTAACCACAGTGCTGTGGGGCAAACCAATATAACTACTATGCTTCATCCTGGCATCCTGCTTTGGTATATTAGAGGGTTTTGTTACCAGGAGGCAATCAGATTACTTTGCTACCTTAACCCAAATAAACCCTTATTTTGAAGTTGATCATGTTATTAGTGTTGTTACATCGAAGTAGCACTTTTTAGATGCACAATAAATGTTTGAGATTAGCTGTGTTATATCTTGCCTAGACTTGCCCTGTCTGAATATCAGTTGTCTTTACAATATCATTTTGCTGACAACTGTATTGAGGAAAGATCAACAAGGGTATGATTCGACCTGTATTGCTGTACAGCTTAGAGATTGGTATGTTAAGGAGAGCAGAGGAGAAAATGCTGGAAAGCACAGAAATGGGGATGTTGAGATGGTTTTGCAACATTTCATTAGAAGAGGATATAGCCAACGGTGACATGAGATTTCTTAAAGTAACATGCACTTGTATAAAGGCAAGGGAAGCAAGGCTCTATTAATTTGGACATGTTTTGAGAATAGAAAAAACGCATGTTCTGAAAGCAGTATGAGAAGTACTTGTGACAGGAAGACGGAGTAGAGAACTGAGATTACGGTTGAAGGATGTGGTTAAGAGTAAAGTGGATGCAGCGGATGCAAAAGAGGAGTATTGGTCAGACAGACAAAAATGTAAAAGATTTTGTCGAGCGGCTGACCCGACCGAACTGAGCTTTGGAGAAAGGCCGTTTAGAAAAAGAAATGTTAAAGAAACTTCCATTCTCATTTGCATAGACTTACCCAACCTTGCTTAAATTGATAGCGAATAAGAGGCTAGCGCCGGGTCTTGTTCCTTGACCCCAAAGGTAGCCTTGCGGAGGCTTGCCCAGACTTGCCCAGACTTGCCCAATTATTACACAATATTTCTTTAGAGACCCAAGTAGTAGAAATGGACCACAACTGCTAGGGAAAGGTATTGAGGAAAGAGAACAAAGTTTTTTTTAGTGAGTTTTTTGTGCATTTTCCAACTAATTTCGATCCCCTGAGTTTGAATGCCGCCGTAGTTTTTGCGCTATAGGTCCAGTTTTTAGTGTACAGCATACCCACAGACCTTGAAGTTTGCACTTTACTGGGCAAAAGTCAAAATCATATTCTGTATATCAAATACAACATTTATGCGGCTAACAAAAAAGATGCAGTGTAAATAAGGATTTAAATGTGACTGTTGGTTATATAGTTATTAGAATAAAAACATGGAAGCACGGTGCTAAAGAAAGTTCAACGATACAACAAACAAATATAGCATGTATAGGTATGAATCTAGCTAACCATAATTAACTAATGTTATGTACATGAAGAAAAGTGCTCTACCTTTCTTTACTGCCATGGTTAAGGTGATATTTATTCAGGCAGAAACCGTCGCCTTTAGACGTCCCGGGCATACCTGCGCTGTGGACAATCTCTCTTGATAGACCAGTAGTAGTCAGCCATCATGTGAGAGTCCCATCTTCCTTGGTACCGCTCCTCAATGACCCTGAGGTCCTTGTGATACATATCTCTTTCCTTGCTCATCGCTCACATAGGTCGAGTTTGCAGGAAACTGCTCAAAATGACCGAACAGAAAATGAAACGTGATCCACATGTTGCATCCAAGCTTCTCAATTGCTTTCAGCAGTCTCTTAACAATTTTTTTGTAGTTACTGGCTTAATTGTTGCCAAAAAAGCCATAAACTACATCCTTGAGTGAGTTTCAAGGTGAGAGTACGTTTGGACTCAGCACGTCAAAATTAGTAGGAATCGGCTGTAAAATTTTTGAAAGTTAAAAATTGTTTCCCAGTATTCATTAACTTTATTGTGTAAAGAGGAGACGTGGTTTAATGGTTAGTGCAACTGCACCGTAACCAAGAGGTTCCGGGTGCGATTCCCCGAGCGGGCGACTTTGGAACTTCACAAAAGAAAAACCCATTGGTTGTCAGGAAGGGCATCTGGCCACGAAATTCCTCATTGCCCAATCCAAGCCCCTGTGAAGGGCACCGTCTGAGCCTCAGTTACTGGAGAAAAATGACGTTAAAACAAAAACAAAACAAAACAAAAATCAGCTTCATTATGTAACGTTTGATTGACTTTAGTATCAGCAGCTAGCCCATCAGGTGTACTTTATTATTTTGACACAGTTTGACGCAGAGTATGAAGTATTGTCTCGCGTTGCAGTAGGTACACTGCAATACAATTTTTTATTAGAATCTTTCATTCATGAAACAAATGAATTTATATGTTTAGATTGTCAGTGGAAATTTTGTTATAATTTGGTAGTAGCCATTGTTTTGGAGAACATAGCCTGCTAATTGTAAGTGTTAAGCAAGCTTATAAAATACAAAGAAATTCTCGTTATGTTTTCGTTAAACTTTGAATAGTACAATGTAATACTTGATCATATTTCCCCCCGAAACTATAGTTTTTAAGATTGTTGACGGATATCGTTGAAAATTGTCGGCAGGGAATATATTTTTAAACACAATGTGTTAAACGTATTGATTCCAATTATATCTTGCTATAAAGCAGTTAAAAAAATGATCATTACAATGTTTTTAAAACAAATAGCAACTTTGATTTGGGCTTAGAATGTTTTATTACTTTCGTAGTAATATTACGCGGGCCGTGTCAAGAACAGGAGCCTTATGTTTTCGTTAAACTTTGAATAGTACCATGTAATACTTGATCATATTTCCCCCCGAAACTATAGTTTTTAAGATTGTTGACGGATATCGTTGAAAATTGTCGGCAGGGAATATATTTTTAAACACAATGTGTTAAACGTATTGATTCCAATTATATCTTGCTATAAAGCAGTTAAAAAAATGATCATTACAATGTTTTTAAAACAAATAGCAACTTTGATTTGGGCTTAGAATGTTTTATTACTTTCGTAGTAATATTACGCGGGCCGTGTCAAGAACAGGAGCCAAAAGCAAACTTCTTGATGTGGAACATTTCGATGTGCAAGACTTAAGTCTTATAATTAGAATTTGCTGAGAGACTTGTTCATCAAGTTCAGCCAAAAAAGCAATGCTACATTAGTGGCAATGACTAGAAAATAGAAATAACCTTACAAAGTATGAGCCACTACTAGAGATGTGCGGGGGATACAATATAAGCCCCCATACCCGCCCGAACAATTTTAATCGGCCCCATCTCCGCCTGCCCTGGTGACCATTCGGGAGCCCCGATCCCGCCCCGATTTTCGGGGATCAGTGATCCCCGATTTTTTCCAAAAACGTGTGTATGTGTGGAAAACAACAATCTAAAGTCTAAAGTCAATCAAAAAAGATATATACATACTTTAGTTAATGACATTGTATAATATTTATACAATGTAGATTTCTATGATAATATCAAAACAATATCACATTGTATTTCAGGAAATAAAACAATTAGATAAAAAATAAAAAATTAATGAATCAAATGTAAAACTACATAAATAAATTTAGAACTAGTCCCCAATTGCTAAAAGTTCACTTACATGACCAGAATGTAGATTCGATCTTCTGGATGTTAAAGTCAATCCAGCAGAAGAAAAAGCACGTTCTGATGTCGTGCTAGTTGCTGGAATGGCAACAACAGTTCGTGCAATCAATGCTAGTTCAGGGTATTTAGCTGCACCCTCCGACTTCCACCACGGTAGAATTTCAACCTCTCGACGTTTCATATCAGTATTAAAATATTCGTCAACAACAGAAGTTGATTTGTCCTTATTATCATCAGTTTGTGACTCTTCGTCATCACTACTCTCATCATGGAATCGTCCAATTTTTCTGCGTTTTCGTGGCGGTCTTATTGAATGTATTGTCACTTCCCTTTTGAGCATCATTCAGATTCAGTTTATTGACAATTATTTCAAAGTCTTATTAAAGTTGTTTTAGTCCTTTGGAAATATGCTTAGAAGCATTTTTAATTTCGTCATCTTTAGATGTCGGATCCAGAATGGTCCCAGCAAAATGCCACCATACTAATTTGGCTTCACATTTCAAATTTAAACCTTTCAATAGAGATTTTCTAAGGAAAGTAACACCATCTTTTTTTCGCTCAATTTTTCGTTCTAATTGGCGCCGTATTCTCACGTAAGTAGGATGAACGAAATGAGTAGTTGGTTTGATAATATTTCGGTGGCTTTCAGGAATGGGCTCAATGAATTAATAATGCCGTTTCACAAATCTTTATCTGTGTTGGCAAAATGCCGTAATTCACCTCGGGCCGATAACACATTCATGGGTATCTCTTATCTTCTTATCACCATGTTCAACACTATACTGCATGGCTACATTCAAATCCTGTCCAGTACAGGAATTTCGTTCAAAATGTTTTGACACACCAAGCACCATTAATATATCGGGAAACCTGGCCCCATCTCGGACTTTAAATGGGCACCCGAATGGCAATCGGAGCCTCCGAAACCGGTGCGGGGATCGGGGCGCCCGGCACATGTTTAGCTACTCCATGTCAATTCATACAGAATTACAAAAATGTGTAACTGTGATGTTCTCAGAATTAATTGATCGTCACACAGCCTTGAGCTTATGGACAGCTACTCTTGTTTAAGATAAGTTCAAAAATGTAATTTGTAACTAATTGAACTAAAACAGGAAACGTACTTTCTAAGAGGAGCCGTGGCTTAATGGTTAGTGCAACTGCACATTAACCAAGAGATTCCGGGTTCGATTCCCCGAGCTGGCGAGGAGAATCTGGAACTTTACAAAGAAAAAAGCCATTGGTTGGCGTCAGAAAGGGCATCCGGCCAAGAAATTCCTCACTGCCAAATCAAAAGCCCCTCTGAACGGCACCGTCTGAGCCCCAATTGCTGGGGGAAAATGATGTTAAAACTAAAAAAAAAGGAAACTTACTTTCTAACAAATGTAATACTAATTAATAAAAGAGAAAATTGTTATCTTCAAAGCAAATATTTGTGATAACAACTCTTTGATCCAACAGAGTAGAAATTATCATTGGTTTACCTTGAGGAGATAAAACGTTGAATTCATTTAAAGATGATAAAACGTGGAACAGGCACACCCATTTCTTCTTGTTTTCCAACAAATGCCCATATGGCTATAGTTTTTGAATGAGTTAGGATATCGAACTACAATTTGGAAGTTTTTAATATTGGTCGGTAAGCTCAAAGGTGTGTGAAAATGAATTGATTCAGAGAGCATTATGGTTACACATTTATGGTTACACATTTATGGTTACACACACACACACACACACACACACACACACACATATATATATATTCGACACAGGAAATATGCCAAACCAACACTGACAAACTCCTTCAGCTAATAACAATAATATTTGACACAGGAAATGACTAAAGAAAGTATGCCAACATTTACTTGAGTAAATCAAATTTTTATTTATTATTTCAAATTTTCGTCTGTCTACAACAG
>RDPX01000045.1:4044814-4078247 GCA_003991215.1 Morbakka virulenta | reverse complement strand
TACGTAAATTTTTGCCTTCCTCGATTTCCATGCCCATCCATTGGTTGCCATAGGACAAGTTTGTTGGCTACTTCTTCTTCGTGTCTGACACAATGTCCGGCTAGCCGCATTCTTCTCTGTTGGACTTTGATGGATACTGGAGGTAGTTCTCCATATAGGTGGCTATTGGGGATATGCTGTTTCCATGAAATATTGAGGGCCATTCGTAGCATAACTGAAAGGGTTAACAACTGTGATTGAAGAAATAAAGTAAAGAATCCTCGCCAAAGCTGCTAAAATCACTAGGTACGAGCAAGGAATAGAGCAGTATAGGATAAACAGATTGTTTGATTTTGATCAAAAGAAAGTCTACGATCAGTTAATTGGTCAGACAGGAAACAGTGACAGTCATATTCCAAATGCTGAGGGAAGTAAAACCTTCTGGAGTGAGATATGGAGAGAAAGAGCATAATAAGGAAGGTAATTGGTTGAAGGAAATGAAAGGAAAGATGGAGAAGGTGAAGCAGAGAAATATATTGATTGATGAGAACAAAGCCAATAACCAATGCAAAAATATGCTTAACTGGAAAGCACCTGGAAATGATGGGGTGCAAGGTTTTTGGATAAAGAGACTCAATAAGCTACATAGCAGAATAGCGTCTCAATTGAATGAAATGCTAGAAGGAAAGAAGGACACATTAACTTGGATGACATATGGTAGAACTGTGCTGTATCAAAAGAATGCAGCCAAGGGAAATGCAGTTGATAATTTTAGATCAATTACTTGGTTATCAATCATGTGAAGGTTAATGACTGGTATAATATCAGAGGAGATGTACTGCTTTCTAGAAAGTGAGAACGTACTCCCTGAGGAACAAAAAGCCTGCAAAAGAAAAAGCAGAGGGACCAAAGACCATCTATTGATTGATAAGGCCATACTTGAAGATTGTAAGAAAAGAAAGACAAATCTAGCTATGGCGTTTATTGATCATAGGAGAGCCTACGGTTTTGTCCCCCATAGCTAGATCTCAGAGTATCTTGAGATATGTAGTATTGCTGGAAACATCAGGAGTTTTATTGAATTAAAAATCAAGGGATGGAACCTTCTCTTGACTTCCAATGGATCCGATCTATGTGCATTGAATGTCAATAGAGGCATGTTACATGGAGATAGCCTTTCTCCGTTGATTTTTGTCTTGTGTATGATCCCACTCTCCCTACTCTAACAAAAAGTAAATGCATCCTACGAATGGGTCAGAGTAAATACAAACTTAACCATTTACTTTATATGGATGACCTAAAACTCTTTGGAAAGAATGAAAACCAAATAGATAGCCTGGTGCAAACAGTGAATATATTTAGTGAGGACATTGGTAGAAAATTCGGTTTAAAGAAGTGCTCAGTGGTTGTTCTGAAGAGGGGGAAAATGATTAGGTTTAAAGGAATCCATCTACCGAATCTAGAAATAAAGAGAGTAGATGAAAAGTGGTAAACTTACCTTGGTATACTTGAACTGGATGAGATAAAAGAACAGGAGATGAAGAACTAAGTGATTGCTGAATATAAGAGAAGGTTGAGACTAGTGCTGAAATCCAAACTTAATGGCAAGAATAGGATAAAAGCAATTAACACATGGGTCGTTGCACTCCTGAGATTGGGAGCCGGAATTATTGAGTGGAAAGTAGAGGAATTGAAAAAAGTCGACAGAACAACGAGAAAGACTTTGCCTATGTACGGTGCTTTCGATCCAAAAAGTGATGTTGATCGACTGTATGTGAGACGAAGAGATGGTGGAAGAGGTTTGATTAGCATTAAAGATTGTGCGTGAGGTGAGGAGAACAATTTGGGATTGTATATGCCGGATTCAGAAGAAGAGCTTCTAAAAGGTGTAAAGAAATTTGGTATTATTGAAATTGGAAACCTGATGGGGAAGGAAGAATTTAAAAGGAGTAACTAAAACAAGGCCAAAATGAAATGGCACTATAAAAGAATGTATGGACAGTTCGACCATGAGATGAATGATGAAATAGATAAAAGATTACCTTGGAAATGGGTTGTGCGAAGTGATATTAAGGTGCAGACAGAGGCACTAATATTCGCTGCCCAAGAACAAGCGTTAAGGACAAACTATGTCAAGCACAAGATCAATAAAACCAGTGAAAATCCATCATATAGGATGTGCGGGGGGAAAGGGGAGACAGTACAACATCTTATATGCAAGTGTAAAAAACTAGACCAGCGGGAGTACAAAAGAAGGCATGACAATATTGCCAAGCTAATTCATTAGAAGTTGTGCGAAAAACATGGACATGACAGGAGGGAAAAATGGTACGAACATTACCCAGAGGAAGCAGTAGAAAACAATGAAGTGAAATTATTGTGAGGTGAAAGAAACGTCTTGGCCATTGGCTGCTAGTTGTAGCTCACCCAAGAGGTGTTATTCGGCAAAAAAAGAACAGGCTGTGCAAAATGCAAAATGAAGAAAATAATAGTAATAATAATAATATCAATAATAATTATAATCGGATATTGCTGACCACCTCGTTGTTGAACACAGTCAGAATCATAAGGAAAGTCTTGGAGCTCAAAGGAGGCTTGTTGCCACTGGAACTTCGAGAAAAGTCCACCAAAAACTATTTTGGTATGAAACGAACTGAAGAAAAATAAAATAAAAAAAGACTGGTATGAAACAGCTTGAATCTAAATGGCAAGAGACACCTCTCCATGGAAGTTTACAACTCGAGCCAATAACGCTGGTGTAGATAAAATCGCAACCTATAAGTGGCTTTCGAGCTCTGGACTGAAAGGGGAAACTGAAGTTTTATTCTTGCTGCGCAAGACCAAAGCTTATTCACGCGCAATTTCCAGGCCAATGTTTTACATAATGGCGCCGACGCAACGTGCAGATTCTGTGATGATAAAGTAGAGACGATTGACCATCTAGTCTCGGACTGCTCTTTCTTAACACCGGTAGAGTACAAAAATTGACACGACAGGGTTGGTCAGTATCTTCACTGGAAAATCTGCCAACACTTTGATATTGATACCAATACCTGTAACTGGTACGAACACCACCCTGAACTAGTAACAGAAGGAGAAAATAGCACCATCTTGTGGGATTTCCCAATTCACACTGACCGCACTATTCAGGCCAATTGACCTGACATTGTCGTCAAAGACAAGAGAAAAACCACCTGTCTCCTGATTGACATGAGTGTGCCGTCAGATAGAATTGTATCTGCCAAAGTGTTTGAGAAACTCTCCAAATACAAAGATCTGTAGATAGAGATCCAAAAAATGTGGCACATCAAAACGACCACAATACCAGTTGTGGTAGGTGCACTAGGCATAATAAAAAAGGGAACAAAACAATTGTTAGAGAAAATCCCAGGAACCCCCTCTTTATATGAGATACAAAAGATATTTTTAAATAGTATGGCACATCTCCTAAGAAGAGCATTGAGTATGTAAAGCAGACCATTTGAAACTAAACCATTTGAAACCAAACCATTTCCTTTTTGTGTGTTAAAAATATATTTAATGTTGGTGAAGTTCTAGCAGTGATTGTTTAATGAATCAATTTTGGTTTGGTTTTGTTTCGTTTTGTTTGTTTAGTCTACTTTCTTGGATGTCACGTTGCAAATTCATAATCAATGTTTGTGATTAGTCTTGTTATTTGTGCCTGTCCTTGCAGTATGAAGAAGTTCATTGTTCGTCAATTGTCCTGTTACATGATAGAAATATTATTCGTTCCTTTCTCCTGAAAAACTTAAATTTCAAAATAATGAAAACAATAATTTCCAATTTCACTCACCCTAGGCTTCTGGTAGTAGCCCAGTGTTTGATCTTAATGTACAATTCCCAAGAAAAGAAAGAAAATATATAATAATATTAGAGAAAACTGGAAAAGCACAAAAACCTATGGAGCGTAATTTTTTGAAAATGAAGATTTTAAAGATGAACAGATGTAGACTGGATTGAGAAAAGGATATTTTAAAATAGCTGAGGTGGTAGAGCATGTGACCATGATACCAATGGGTACTGATTGGAATCAAGTTCGGTGCAAACATATTTCTACGATTCTAAATGCTCTCCATCTATACTTTATTATTTTCATAAAAGGATATTTGAAGACGTCCACAGAGAGAATCATTATATTAGGACTTAAGATATATCTTGAAAACACCAAAGATAGGATGCTTAAGTTAATTCTCAAACACAAGGAAAAGAAAAAACTATGGATTGTTACCAAAGATGCTTCAAAATGATAGTCTGACGACTGAATTTTAGAGGATAGTCCAACTTAAAGGCAAAAAAGGTAAAGACTCTTGCAAAATCTGCTGGCTTTAGACGTCTAACTAAACAGTGGAAGAGCAAAGCCTTGCATGGTAAATTCCTCTAGAGCTAATGATAATTTATCATTAGCTCTTCATTTACATCATTATAATGATGTAAATGAATTTTCGACTCGTCTTTGGTTAACTTCTCCAGCTGTCAAAAGTAAAAATTAAGGAGTTGTTTGTTGCAGCGCAGGACCAATGTTTTCCATCCCACAACTATCAGGCAAATGTACTCAAAAATAGTGCGAATCCATCATGTTGAATCTGTAACCGACAAAATGAAACAATTGACCATCTAATCTCTGAGTGCCCTTTTTCGCCAATATATATATATTGGATAGTGTGTAAAGAACTCAACTTACCCTATGAAAATATTTAGTGGGAACATAAACCAATAAAGGTTGTAGAAAATGAAAACATAACTATCCTCTGGGACTTTAGCATACACACAGACCAAATGATACAGACAAACAGACCAGATATTGTCATCAAAAACAACTCTGAGAAAACTTGTCTTCTGATTGACACGACAATACCAGCAGATAATAATACTTCTCTTAAAATCTTTGAGAGAAACAGAAAGGATGTTGAGATTGAAATAGGTAATGTGGCACTTGAAAAGCACCACATTACCTGTCGTTGTTGGAGCACTTGGAGTGATATCTAAGAATGTTGAACAGTAAGTCAACCAAATTCCTGAAATTAAAAGAATTATTCTCATTTGGACATCACATATTTTACGAAAAACGTTGTCCATTTAAATCATTATACGTGTAGTTCAAATATTCCTATTGTTAGTAGCATATAAAATCAATAAAGAATGATAATTTTACACATTCAGTTTTTTATTTTTATAATAATACTCATCAATGTTAAATACTCTCGAAAAATAATATCTCTTTATTCCTCATAAAAATCTTTTATCTTGCTGTTGCTTGAGGTCTCCCTGGTTGGTAACTTGGCACAGCTCGTACATAAATATAGCAAAATCAAAACATATAACAATAATAAAAATAATGATAATGACAATAAAAATAATAATAATAATAATAATAATAATAATAATAATAATAATAAGGCCGGATGGGGTCCAGGGGTACTGGATAAAAAAATTAAGCAACTTACATGCCCGCATTGCATTTCAGTTAAATGACATGATAAATGGAGGAAGTGAAATACCAGCTTGGCTAATCAATACTTTTTTACTTTTATATATATATATATATCTAAATTATTTTTATTATTTTTATAGTCCTTTTTTATAAATTTGAATTATTTTTTACCAAATGTTTATATATTTTTTTTACAATTTTATACTTATACATACACGTTCCTGTCAATACATTTAAAACCTTTACTCGCCTTAGGTCACTGGGTGTGACCCGGTTAGTAATTGTATGAAAACGCAATTAAAACAAACAGATTTTATAATAATAATAATAATAATAATAATAACCGTCCTGGGTTTTAACATTAAACTCCATCCGGTTGTGGAGTTTCGACGAGGGCGAATGAGGTTACCCTTTGCCACAACTACCTCCAGGTCACCCTTGGGCAAGGTGTAGCACCTGTTAGCCTACTCCGAGGCCTTGAAATACCCTTGGCCAAGGTGTAGCACCTGTCAGCCTACCCTGATACTTTAAAGTACCGGATTGGCATCCAGCGGGGTTAAGTCTGTCTCATGGGGAGGAGGGCCTCTTCAGCCAAGGCAGGTAACCCTCCTAGAGATGGTGTCTCGATAAAAACACCGGTGGTTGTGTCACCTCATCAACACTTTCCTATTTTATGAGTGTTATGTCAAATCGAAGAAATGGAAATAACGGCGTGAATGGTGCTGGAGGCAGTTATGTTTAAAGTGCCTCGCCCGGCAGGTGTTCTGCGGTATGGCAGCGCAGGCCCGGTCGTCATCAAGCAACTGCCAGGACTGGGTGGTCAAAATGCATGAATGTTGCCGTAATGGAATGCTATTTTGCAAGCAAGCCGGTAGATACAAATGGTAAACCAATTAGAGGATATAGGAGAAGGATGTTCAATTTATGGAAAGAGCGAGGATTGTTTGAGTGTACAGAACAAAGATTATGTGATCAAGCCAGGGCAATACGGAAAAATGAATGGCTAACAGAAATAGAATTAGAACAAATTAAGAGGAGAATTAATAATACAAACATTATTGACAGCGACGAAGATCTATTAGAATCAGATATGTTTGATGAGGCTGAGGTTGTTGGTGAGATGCGTAATATGGATGCACCAGAGATTAAAGATAATCCCGAAAGGGATGACAATGAAAGGAGAATTATTGATGATATTGTTAAAATCATGAATGAACAGGATGTTGACTGTTTCACTAGCTTTAAAAAAGTAGACAGAAGGAAATTGAATGACATCACAAAAAGGGTAAATAATATTATAACAGACTTAATAACGGTCAATATTACTGATACTAATAAGTTAATAAGAGCTGTCAGTGTGTTTGTTGCCAGAGAACTGGGCTTACAAAGAAGAAAGAAACAGAGGAAAGGGACTGAACCTTGGTGGAAAAGGCGAATAACAACATCAATCAATCAACTTAGAAAGCATATTAGTATAATTGAACGGTTTAAAAAGGGTGAAATCCGAAGAATTGAGAAGTACCGGGAGGTAGATCGTAAATATAATATTAAGAAAAAGGGTATAAATGTTGTTTGTGAAGAACTGAAACAGAGGATGAGTGCTAAAGCAAAGAAGATCCATAGGTACGAGGAACGAATAAAGCAATATAGGACAAATATGGTTTTCCAGCAAGATGAGAGACGCATATATCATGAACTGAATGGAAAAATGAATCAGGACACAGTAGCACCTGATGCTAATGAGAGTAAGCAATTTTGGAGTGGTATATGGGACAATCCAAAAGTGCATAATAGGGATAGTGAGTGGCTAAAGGAACTTAAAAATAGGAAGAACCAAAATAAACAGGGGAACATCTTAATAAGCGAAGGTATGGTTCGCGAGAAGAGTAGGAAGATCCCTAATTGGAAAGCTCCTGGGCCGGATGGGGTCCAGGGGTACTGGATAAAAAAATTAAGCAACTTACATGCCCGCATTGCATTTCAGTTAAATGACATGATAAATGGAGGAAGTGAAATACCAGCTTGGCTAACTATTGGGAAAACGGTACTCTGTCAGAAAGATCCCATCAAAGGTAATGCAGTTGATAATTATCGTCCAATATCCTGCTTACCCTTGATGTGGAAGTTGTTGACTGGTATAATAGCTGATGAGCTATACAAGTTCCTTGATGAGAATGAGAAATTGCCGCCTGAACAGAAAGGATGCCGAAAAAAGAGTCGAGGTACAAAAGACCAGCTATTAATAGACAAAATGATAATTCAGGACTGCAAATCAAGGCATACCAACCTCGCCATGGCGTGGGTTGACTATAAAAAGGCTTACGACATGGTCCCGCATTCGTGGATTATTGAGAGTTTAGAGCTGGCACAAGTTTCGGGTAATGTAATTTCTTTCGTAAAGAAGACAATGAGCAGTTGGAAAACGGAGTTGACATCTGCAGGTGAAAAATTAGGTAGTGTCAACATCAGAAGAGGCATCTTCCAAGGAGACAGCCTTTCTCCTTTACTATTTGTCATATGTATGATGCCGATTACAGATGTTTTAAAACAGACAAAAGCTGGGTATATATTGAAAGGGGGAGATTTGAAGATCAATCACTTATTATTTATGGATGACCTTAAAGTCTATGGAAAGAATGAAAAGGAAATCGATGGATTATTATCATCGGTGGAAATGATAAGTAAAGATATTGGGATGGAGTTTGGGATTAAGAAATGTGGGGTTCTGGTGCTTAAGCGTGGGAAAGTTTGCAAAACCGAAGGAATCAAGTTACCCAGTAACGAAAAGGTTAGTGAGGTCACGTCGGAAGGTTACAAGTATCTGGGAATACTAGAGTATGATAAGATCAAGGAAAGAGAAATGAAGGATAAATTTGGAAAGGAATATCTACGACGAACCAGGCTAGTTCTTGGATCACGTCTAAATGGCAGGAATAAACTCAAAGCTATCAATACATGGGCAGTGTCTCTGATGAGATATGGGGCTGGTATACTGAGGTGGAATAATGAAGAACTGGAACAACTTGACAGGAAAACTAGGAAACTGATGACCATGCATAAAGTACTCAACCCCAATAGTGATGTGGCGAGATTGTATGTGCCTAGAAAAAGAGGCGGACGTGGCTTAATAGGGTGTAAACAATGTGTAAGGGTGGAAGAAAATAGCTTAGGATATTACATTCGGAAGAGTGCTGAACCAATGTTGAAGGAGGTAGTAAATCATAAAACAATTGCCACAGAAACTGTTATCGAACCCAAACAATTCAAACACAACAGAAGTAAGGAACTTGAGAATACTTGGAAAGATAAAGCATTACATGGCCAGTTTGTGAAAAACTTGAAGGGAGTGGACGAGATTAACACCTGGAAGTGGCTTGTCAAGGGTGACCTTAAAGGACCCACAGAAGCTCTGATATGTAGTGCCCAAGAACAATCGCTTCGGACTAACTACATCAAATATAATATTGATAAGTCTGCCGAGTCACCACTTTGTAGAATGTGTGGCGAAAAAGGAGAAAGCGTTTCGCACATTGTGAGTGAATGCAGCAAACTCGCTCAGCGTGAATATAAGCGACGGCATGACAATGTAGCAAGGTATATCCATTGGACAGCATGTGGGGCTGCCGGAGCCGAAAGAGCTGAGAACTGGTACCAACAACAGCCAGAAGGTGTCGTTGAAACAGAATCACACAAAGTCCTTTGGGATTTCAACATCCAGTGTGATCAAGCGGTGCAAGCAAGAAGGCCTGACATAGTTGTTATGGACAAAAGAAAGAAGGAGGCCATCATTATAGATGTTGCAATACCAAGTGATTCTCGGGTCTGTGAAAAAGAACTTGAAAAGATTGAAAAGTACCAGCTGTTGAGAGATGAGGTTGCCCGTTTATGGGACTTAAAGAAGGTTCTAATCATACCTGTTGTCATAGGTGCTCTAGGTGCAGTAGGAAAGAAGTTTGACGACTATATACAGAAATTAGGACTTAAAATCAGGATAGAGGTAATGCAAAAAACGGCTTTGTTAGGAACGGCAAGAATTTTGAGGAAAGTGTTGCCTTTATAGACCTGGAAAGAGGACTTTTGGGACCTTTGGTGACTTGCTGTCACCTGCTTCCATAAGTATAATGAAGACCAGAATAATATAATCTTATTCTGAGATAAAAATATGTTACACATAATAATAACAATAATAATAACAACAATAATTACTGAAGGTAAAAATGTTACGTTTATGTGGGACTTCCCAATTCACACAGATCGTACCATACAGGCAAGTCGTCCGGATATCGTCATCAAAGACAAAACGAACAACACCTGTCTGTTTACTGACATGAGTGTCCCTTCAGATAAAAACGTCTCAGCGAAAGTATTCGAAAAGCTCTCGAAGTATAAAGACCTGGAAATAGAAGTAGAAAAGATGTGGCACCTCAAAACCAAAACTTTGCCTGTCGTTATAGGAGCACTTGGCCTAATAAAAAAAGGTACCGATGAATTTCTGGAACAAATACCTGGAAACCCAAAACTAGAAATCCAAAACATTGTATTGAACAGCACAGCGCATGTTCTTAGAAGAGCCCTATCGATCTAAATCATTTCCCTTTTTACACTTTAATCGTTTTATGACATATGTAAAATTGTAATTCTGTCCTGTTACTGTTCGTAATATTCCATCTATATTCTCTTCTTCTTGATGTTCGTAATATTCCCATGAATGTAAAATAAAACGTTTTTATATAGCCCAAACTTTTATATACTTTTGTTTTGTTACTGTTAGTCTTAGGGTTTGTATAATTTGTAACTGTCTCATATACTGTTCGTCAATTGCCTTTGTTCAATGTGGTTATTTTTGTTGAAATGTATTACCTCAAACTTCAATCACCCAAGGTCGCTGTTAGCGACCCGATGCTTGATTTTAATTAGCAAATCCAAAGAAAACTATATAATAATAATCCTATCGAGAATCGAGTGCCAGTTGAAAAGCGTGAAACAATGTCCATTGGCGTTCTTTCGTATGTTCTTGTAATATAGTCATTGGGAACATTGCAAATCATGCATCAATATGGAGCATGGTTGAGGTAACAAATAAACTGACCAAACGATAAAGGTCAAGGTAATATCCCTGTAAAACCAGATAGAATCTTTTGTTACCCAATCAATATGCTTCCTCTTTTAATTCCAATTTAAGTTTATCATTAAGTAACTTTGAACAATATATATATATATATATATATATATATATACAACATTTATACCGTCAGCATTCATCTTATGACCACAGTGAAATTGCAGGTGCCGTCTGTTGTACAGGATTTTCAATTTTTTTCAATCTTCCACATCTTCTAAGCAGTACAGTGAGCCATGGGTTAGTTACTGTGATACTGGCTATGTATCTGGCGGTCCAATAAAGTGGACGGTTTTATTTGGGTTTCCCAGGGGTAAATGCATCACTTTATACGAAATAGGGTATATCTCATAGACTCATCGGTGTAACATCAACCATTCATCGAAGGTCATGGCGCAAGTCTCTTACAAAAATCTTCGTGGAAATGCAAGGACCATATAAATTTTGAGTAGGAATAAAGATTGTATATTTTTTGCCTTAAACCTTTTCAAAATCCATTGACAAAATTGACAGTATATCTGTTGGTCAAAAGCTTATTTTAGACATTGTACTGTTTTCGTGGAAACAAGGAGAGGGTGCGAAAATAGTATATTTAACGTATGAGCTAAGCTAAAACACCAGAGCAAAGATAAAGGATATGAATAGCTCTATTTTAACTTACTTTTTACGGCTTATGGGTAGTTTGATTACTGCAACTGAGAAGTGTAAATATAAGAACGGAGGATAAAACCAAAACCATGTTTGTCAAAAATGTTAAATCACTTTCTCGCCCCTCAATCCCACATTTATTTGCTGTAGAAAGTTGCTTACATTATCTTTACTTGGGGTGCCATATCCCACATGTTTTAAACCAAATCTTGAATTCACCTCCCATCACCAACCAAAGTCCCTCTGTTTTCTCCCGGTTCCTTTCTATCCAAATATTCATTAATCTTTGAGACGGGGTACTCGCGTCAAGTTTCATTTCAAGTTTAAAGGAATGTATCGTAACATTCAACAATAATCTTATTCTATTCGTTTTAAGTCTATATTTGCGACTTTTCTTAAGAAAATTTTATTAGCATCTAAAATTGATACTATTTACGTTATTCAAACATATGTGCTTTTTCTCCTGTATGTTAGCATGTACCCACGAGATCGCTGTGACAGCAAAATACAAGAGACTCCACATTCAGAATATACGATTGAAAACACATGCTTCAGGAATACAGGTCCAATTAAAGATCTCATCCGCTATATTCTTTTAGAAACCTAAACTTTTTAAAAGGTGGCTACAACAATTCCAAAAATCAGACCCAAATCAAGATAATGGAGCAAATACTATAAGAAAAGAAGAAAAATGGGTGTTTATTCACCTTTGTCGCATAAATGGAATATTGATACAATTTGCAGCAGCAACTGCGGCGAACGGAACAAATCTAGCGAGCAGCGGGGGTGAGTTCTACGAAAAAAATCAAAACCTAAAAGTTCTAAAAGAAGTTAGAGACCTTTGAATGTGCAAACAAACAATTTTCCACTTCTTTGATATTAATGTATTGATAGTATTAATGTAAATGATTAATGCAACTTAAAAATTAAAACAATTTCATTCTTTAACATTAAAATTCCATCCCAGTGTCAATTGTCCATATCTTTTACTTTAATGGACCCCACATACCAAGTATTCAGTAAAATAAACAACAGTATAATTACCATTCAGAAATTTATGTGCCATATTTTCTGACAAACATAAATGTCACTTTAACGATAGTAACCTGAACGGAGTTGCAAGATGGTAATAAACATGAAGACAAAATTTTCAATTTTTTTAGTTTTAACGTCATTTTTTTCTAGCAATTGGGGCTCAGACGGTGCCCTTCAGAAGGGCTTTGTTTTGGTAGTGAGGAATTTCTTGGCCGGATGCCCTTTCTGACGCCAACCAATGGCTTTTTCTTTTGTAAAGTTCCAAATTCTCCTCACCCACTTGGGGAATCGAACCCTGGACCTCTTGGTTACTGTGCAACTGTACTACCCATTAAGCCACGGCTCCTCAAACATAAACACAAAATGCCAGCTTAAAAAACGATATATTCATTATGAATAATATCCAGCGATAAAGCCCCCCACCCAAAAAAATAAATAAATAAATAAATTGATATTACAGGGTTGATGAAAGGAGAAAATTAGCACCTAATCGTTTTACCAGATAAGTACATTAAAAAGAATAACATTGACCAACCTTTTCTTTCAAGGATGGAATGAGGCATGAAAAATTGTCAATGATGATAGGAAATTATTAGGAGTTTGCCTATATCAAAAGGAAGTCATCGTCTGTAAAGGTCACAAAGAGCCAAATCTAGCACAAGCTATTACATTAACGAGAGTTAATCACAGTATTCTTGTTATATTCGACAGAAACTGGATGGAAGTAAGAAAATTAGTTGAATGTTAGCAACATGGCTCATCATCAAGCAAAAAAAAATTTTCAGTGGTGTTAATAAAGCTGGGTTCATTTTAGTTTCAAAAATTTATCAACAACGACCATGGCAATCACCCTGATAATAAAACGATGGTAAAGGAAGAATTACAGAATGGGAATCAAAATATTACTAAAACATTACCTAAAAAACATTACTAAAAATTTTATCGCCGATCAAAAACAGATTATAAAGAAGCTACTTTTAAAATGTTAAAACGATCATTTTTGCACAGAAACATCAGAGTTGTTTGAAATAAAAAGATTATTTACGTCATTACATGGTAAGAAATTGCAGTTTGAACACGGGGATGCAAAAACATTATGCATTGTACAAATTTAATATATGCATACAGAAAATGTAGTTTTCATAACACAGAAATGACGCATTGCACAGAAAAAAAAAATATACATTTAAAAGTAATTTTGGCAGATTCATGGAATATACACCCAGATAAACGTACCTTAACTAAGCTATTCAATCCTAAAGCAACTGCCGTTGCTGCCGTGGTTGCGGAAGCATACGCTGCCCCAATCTGACTGAAAAAGAAAAATAGAAATTAGTTTCATTACCTTATCAGATTTCTAGCTTCAGTAAATCATACCTGCATCTTCTAAATTAGATAGTATACAAAGAAAATAATTTAGAAAATTTACATTCTGTTTAATATATCATCTATTATAAATGTAATACCAACACGTGACAAGCAACGTTATCAGAATTCTTTAAATATAACTATTCTCCCAGGTTATTTCTATAAATATGGTCAAAATATCGTTCGAAATATTCTTCGAAGTATAAAGAAAAACAAAATTGTAAACAGAATTTAATGTGAATTCACTTTTATTTTCCTTAACAAAATAGAGATATTAATTTTTAATGAAATAAAAATTACCTTGATGAAAATGCGTCACTGCAGTACACTGGTATATCTCTTTGACAAGTATCTTTTTAACTATTCTTGCTTTATTTTGTCCTTTATTTTCTTTGCATTTTTTACATATTCCCGCTGTCGGTAGTTCACACAGCAAACCATGCTCCTTTACACCTTCAGGTTATCCACTTTTGGTCTCTTATCTACAACGTACACTCAAATTTGATATTGCGGTATCTCTTTTGGCTTCCTCGTTTCCTTCCTTCCCGTGTACTCATTTTCATCATTCTCCTTCCCATGCAGTCTTTTTTCCATCGCAACAAAATATTGAACCATCTTTGATTTCTCTGATATCAAAGCTACTATAATATTTTTCCTACTTCGGCTCACAAATTATCATTTTGTGTAGCTACCAACCCTATAAGAATGATCCTAATCTCCACCAAATCCATTTTTTAACCTCTACCTCTTTCTAGTGGTACTCTTTGCATTTCACAGTGTACAGCTCGGCGGTTGACTTGAGCACATTTTCCTGACCTTTTTTTCCCACAGTATCCTTGTTATTCTATTTCAATTCTTCCAGCACGCTGGTTAAGTTTCTACTCTACTGTAACTCTACATCATTCATATCAAATTTTTAATCTTTGTCTTTTTACTTAAAAATAACTTTATTGTGAAAAAAATTGTGATAAATTATCAGCTGCAAATGAAAAAATAGTATCCAGTATTTGTAATAGTTTAATTTGTAATAATTTCATGGGATAGGTGGTAAATTTTGGGGTCTTAAGAAATCTTTGACCGCTAAACCCAACTGCTGACCTCGTAGCCTAATTGTTTGGAAAAAAAGAGAGATACTTTTACGCTAGTCGCTTGAGCCTTATGTACTGGTGCTGAAGCGAAGTACATCTCTTTAGCTCCCAGCCGGCAGTTTGCCCAAGTGATACCTTGGCTAACAAAACCATGACCGAGAAGGTTCTTTAAATCAGTTGGCGCATTATTCATATCCTGCGAAGTGCATTGAAAAGTAACCAGCAGCAGAGCATGAATTACATCAAATGAGATTAGGCCTACCCTAACAAATTTCTGCCTCCAGGTTGGCCTGGGTTATTTTTAAGCATTTAAAAGGAGTAACTAGAAAAATACCGAGGGGACGGACTATTAAATGAAACCGGCTTACACTAATAAACTGTTCAGGCAGCTTAATCACACTTGCCCATACACGGCTGACCCTTCGTGAAAGGTAAACGATGAGGATGACCTCCGTGTACAATAGACTAGTGGTTTAGAAAAAACCCACTTTTGACCCTCTATCTTCACTGTATTACCTACCACCCACTGGATCATAAAGAATAAAAATCAACATATAATCATGATAGTGTTGGCCAATGTGATCTTTGGGATGCCTTTCATCATCTAATAGTCTACTTTGGGTGAAAGGTGTTCTAGAAATGTAAAAATCCATTAACTCGTCATGTGTAAGGGAAAGATATGCCTGCACTAAAGCCTCAAGAAAGTGCAGGTTTTGATGTAACTCCCGGATTGGTCATGGCTGACATGGCGCCATTCACAAATTTCGAGAAACCACGTTCTACGGATTTCATTTCAGCTCTGCCAATGATACAACCGCGATCTCTTTGACATCGTCCGCAAACCTTATTTTACGTTGATCTCTATGCCTGACGCCTAGGACCGCTCCAAAGGGGAATTCAAGGGCCACTCTAGTTGTTCTCGCGATGTGCCCTGAGAAGCTTAACTTGGAGTTCTTGATAGCAATGAGTAGTCTTTGGCATTTCCCAAATTTTTGCAACACCCATTTGTTTGTGGATCTATTCACCCAGCTTACGCGAAGTATTCAATGGTAGCATGACAGTTGGAATGAAATTATTCTCCTTTGATCGACTTTAATTGAATGATGATGCAACTACTCAAAAAAGGGGACTGCAGTGGAAGGAAATGCAGCAGCATCTTTAAATATTAGCTGAAAAAAGTCCATTACTATGGAAACAAAGAAAAGAACCCACAAAGCCATGACATGCCAAGGAGCTACCGACGGCTGCTGGGCATCAGTTGGATTGAAAAACGCTCCAGTAATTGAGTCACTAAAAAAAGAGGTGGTACATTCCAGTTTGAGGCAAAAAAACCTCCAAAGTGACCTTTCTGGGGCATGCATGGTTAAAGGACTAGGGGGCCTCTTTGCAGTGATATAGAGCAAAGCAAAAAGAAATAGACCACAGACATGTTTCTCTCGATGTGAAGGACATAACAGAACTGCGCAACGTAGATGTAACAAGAGTGGCAGAGAATACAGAAGTCTTGAGGATGCATGGCTGGTCGTTTACGAGTTCTGTGATGAAAGGGGATCGAAACATTGTATTGGTTTAAGAGCTTAAGATAATACCTTTAAAAGAAAGATTTCTATGTGGGCTTGGTATATTATCAACAAGCCATGACGACACGAAGAAAGCCAAATTAATATCATATCTTAACAAACAGCGGTATAGTAATATCTTAAATTAGATCACTTGCCACCAAAAGAAAAAATTAAAGTGAACACGCATAACAGTATGCAACCGAGACCTTACAAAGATTGGGGAATAAAGAAAGTATTTGTAGGAAAGATTATATTTAACCATGAACAGTTATGAGTCACAAGTACAGTAGAAAAGGTATAAAAATGAGGGGGTCTGCTTAAATGTGATATGGTCAGGTGATGCAGCTAAAATACCGCATACATAAGAAAGACAATACTACTTATGGAGTTTATTGGCCAAGAGCTAAAGTGGGTTGGGAATTAAAGCCTGCATAAATGCCGACACGAAGCTGAAACCCCTTAAAAAAACATAATATTTAACAGACGTTCACTAGGGTGACTTAGCAGTAACGATTCGACCTGTAAAAACAATTTCATAATAATAGTGAAGCAAATGGAGAGAAAGCAAGTAAATTACAAAAAAGGGACAAAAAAGGATGATTTTGTGGGAAATGGAGAAATTTTCAGAGATAACAGACGACTTCAGTTCCTGATAAAAAAAGGGCGTATGCTATATCAGTTTGCTACCAGTGTAAAAATAAGCTAACAACTTTTTTTACAGTAAAATTGTGCCCTTTGCCATTTTGAGCCGTGACACTTCATAGTAGGCTTCGAACTCCCCCCACCACCCAAAATACAACAAACAAACTGGTATCAAAATCCAAATCATGAAGTGTGAACTATAACAGTTTTAAAGCAATTATTTAGAAAACATGGGGAAAATAAGCCTGATCTCTTTTCTGAATAACAGTTTAATACAAAATTTCCTTTAAAAATATGCAAATGACAAAAAAAAATTTGGGTACTCACGCATTTGTAATAGATGACTTTGCATTTCTATTTGTATAATTGACTAAGGCATTGAAAGACTGGTTGACCCACTGCCAAAATATCACCTGCGGAGCAGTCCTTTAAAACAAACCCAGATAAATCATGAAGCATGCTTCGCACACTTTTAGCAATACTAATAGACCACATTACACTGAATTAAGTAGTGGAAATACGTATACTATCAGGAATATTGCTAAAAGTGCGAGTNCCAAAATACAACAAACAAACTGGTATCAAAATCCAAATCATGAAGTGTGAACTATAACAGTTTTAAAGCAATTATTTAGAAAACATGGGGAAAATAAGCCTGATCTCTTTTCTGAATAACAGTTTAATACAAAATTTCCTTTAAAAATATGCAAATGACAAAAAAAAATTTGGGTACTCACGCATTTGTAATAGATGACTTTGCATTTCTATTTGTATAATTGACTAAGGCATTGAAAGACTGGTTGACCCACTGCCAAAATATCACCTGCGGAGCAGTCCTTTAAAACAAACCCAGATAAATCATGAAGCATGCTTCGCACACTTTTAGCAATACTAATAGACCACATTACACTGAATTAAGTAGTGGAAATACGTATACTATCAGGAATATTGCTAAAAGTGCGAGTCGGACCAAGAATTCAATCCCCTGTGAAATTACAACCCATACCTAAACTGAAGCCATGATTTCTAATCGAATCTTACTGACAGAGATTTCTTTGCGTGACTTATACTTATCCATACTTATATTAGCCCCCTACACTATATATAAATATTGTTATCTATCCAGAACGGTTGATGAATTGAAAGCCAGAGAGACAAACAGGTAGGCAAAAAAAAATTAATAGCAGCTCTCTGTTGTTCAGGTTATTATGGCGTTCTACAGTAACAATAGTTAAATCCGCAAAAACAATATAGCCAACTCCACTCCCAAAAGTAAATAGGCCAGCAGCTATCCTCTCTCTACATTCTGACCAACTGTGTTGTAAAGAACGGTATTTACCTCTTTACCATTTTATCCCAGATGCTATCGCATCCAACGCTTTGAGTCTCTGTGTTATATTTCAACTTAAGTTCTAGTGAACATTTTAACTTTATCTAACGTTTTTCACCCCTGGCATTACAGTCAGATTTTTTCTTAAAAATTCTCAACTTTATGGACTCAGAGGAAGCCATAGACGTAGGAGCTTCATCATGTCATGAGTCGTAAGCTTTTTTTCAGCTACGTTTGGAGAGGTACTTCTCCCATCGTCAGTACATGGCGTATCTCTCAAAACGTTGCTCAGAAAAAGTTTACGATTCATGACATGATAAAGCCCTTACATCTGAGATTATTTCTTATTTGCACATATAAATCTTCATTTGTCACCTGCTCACATATTAGAGTGCTTAACATGTCAGCGTGTAGAGCGTTTACAACAATAACATTGCATACACAAACACAAAAAATAACAAAATACTTTTCAGTACCTAAACAAGTCTTCGTGTGACTCTTGAATACATTACACTTAAAGCTGTCACTGTAAACCCATTAAATTTTAGTCCAGTTTACTGCTAAACATACACTTAGCTAATACACACAATTAAGTAAGTAAACATGTTTGAAAAATGGAGTCCTGTCAAAACAGTTCTGCATTGACCTGTACGAGACATCGAAACAAAATGCTGAGAAAAAACCCCAACACTTCTCCACTCAAGTCCAAAAAAATTTAAACGATTTTCCTAACACAAGTGTATTTTAAAGCAGAATTTTTTCTGATGGAAAATGCTCTGGATAACTTCAATTAATTATTCATTGTTTCCATTTTCCAGCCTTTATATGAGGAATCAGCTGGTTCCACCCATCTCAGTATCCTCTGGCAATACTGGTTTATTTTTCAGAACAGCAACCAGGATTTTCAGAATTTCCAAATAAATAATACACAACCAGGTATTAAAAACACAGTATTTTGTTTTTATCTACCATCTATCATAATATGAGCCCATGGGAACTATTAGATAAAAATGAAGAATGGCTGTCAAGTTCTCTCCCTAACTTCAAAATTGGAGAAAAGAACCGTGTGATAGTGCTTTGAGATTTTTGCACTCTTTTTCTTGATTGTACATGAATGGCATTGGTCTCGGAATACAACAGCAAAAACAACAACTGATTTGTTTTGGCATTTTTGTCCTATTAAGTGACAATGCTTTCATGTCAGAAATCTCCCTGCTTCTAATAAATTTCCTCAGAATATGTTGGGAGCCTGTAAAATTTTGAACAACCTCAGAAAACAAGAACTCTGTTTATCTTTTTCCTTTAATGAGCATTTAATAACTGATATGATATTTATAGATTTATAAAACCAAATTTGACTTTTATCCATTCTATTGGTGATCATCCTTACAGGACCTCTGCTTCCACATTTTGATCAAAACAACCATTTCTTTTTCTCTGACCACATTATTTTAAGTACAGAATTTTATCAATGAGATGATATCGATAAGTCCCTTTCTAACATTGTTATCTCCTTCTCTTCATAAAATCATTATATTTTCTTTTATTATATCCACCAAAAGGTGGTAGGAATATCAAGATGTGATACAGATCTTAGAGTTCTCATCATCAATGTTGTTTTTTTTCGTGTAACTGAAAACAACCCTCTGCAAATGTATAAGCAAACATTTATGTATATGTAATGTGTATATATATAAACATACATCTATCAGGTTGGTGTAGATATAAAATGATCACTGATTAAAAGTTGGTGCTGTGTTAATCTATTAAAACACCTGAAACATGACATTTTTCAAGTATGTAAGGAATTTTACGAAGATGGGTTTAGCAGCTGTACATTCAACTGCAGTTCTTTTCACCTTATTGACTGGTGTTTATCCAAAGCAACAATATCTCTACATGTAACACTTTCATGTACATCTGAAATGCCCCTATTTCATCTGTTCAGTTCTAGACGTTGCCCATGATAGTGATGTATGCTGTTGCTTCGACAAAAATGACACACTCCATTGCCAGCTTCTTCTCCTCTCTTTCAACATGTTTTTTAAACAATCCTTCAAATATTGTTAACCTTTTTAGCTACTAAAAATGGCAACCTCAAAATTCTTTTCCACTTGTGAAAATATTCTACTTCATTAAACATTTTGGCTTATCTTAGAGGAAACTACACCAGTATTTTTAAGAGACCATGAAAGGAGAAAATTGGTATAGCTTCAATGTTTGCTGGGAATATATAAGATATATAATATACATTCAAATATATACATATATATACATATATATACATATATATACATAAATATACATATATATATACATATATATACATATATATATATATANGTATGCTGTTGCTTCGACAAAAATGACACACTCCATTGCCAGCTTCTTCTCCTCTCTTTCAACATGTTTTTTAAACAATCCTTCAAATATTGTTAACCTTTTTAGCTACTAAAAATGGCAACCTCAAAATCCTTTTCCACTTGTGAAAATATTCTACTTCATTAAACATTTTGGCTTATCTTAGAGGAAACTACACCAGTATTTTTAAGAGACCATGAAAGGAGAAAATTGGTATAGCTTCAATGTTTGCTGGGAATATATAAGATATATAATATACATTCAAATATATACATATATATACATATATATACATATATATACATATATATATATATATTTGTGTGTATATCTTCATATTTAGAAAATGGAGTGATAACCCATTGACCAATGGCACATTTAAAGTGCACAGGTATATCAATAAACTTAAAGTGTCTTTTGTGTCAAATAAGCCATGACCACTAAAGATTGTGATGGCAAATAAAAGTGCATTTTGATGACAATGAGAATAGCAGGGACAATAAGACTGATTTGGGGTAAAGGGCAGTTTTGCAATAAATTTGATAAAGATGTTAATGGAAAAAATTAAAAGAATAACAATAGCTAAAATGACAGTATTATGGATCATTGATTAAATAATGACAATAAGGAGATTTTAAAAAAACGTTCTAAACAGAGTTGAATGTACTTCCATTATTTTACTATTCTTCTTGCAACACCCTAGTTTCACATTTCCACTGTAATGTGCATAAATATACAGTATCAAAGAAACTCTAACATCTACTTACTTATAAAACTGAAGCAAACACCCTGTAATTAACATTCCACCAGGAACTTGAAATGACATTCTTCCAATAAAATTTTGTTGTTCACCAGAATCTGGATGAAATGCTGAAGAGTACAATTTCTTTGCAAACCATATTTGTTCTTCAGTCGTCCCTTGTGGCTCTTGACCTTTTCTGTTGGAACATTTAAAGATAAAAATGAATTTTCTTTTCACAGAGGATGAATGTGGAAAATATTTTCATCAATCAAAAATTAAACAACCTAATGGTCTAGTCATTATGAAACAAGAATGTTACCAGGCAGGCTTTGATAAAACTACATCTTATAATCTAGTGAAGGTTGGGTAACAAATGCACTGATGACATGAAAGGAAATGATAACTTCTGAATTTCATGGTTACATAAAGGTCTTTTTATTTATCAGTTTATTAGGCAAACCCCCAACTGACAAGAGGCAATGACCTGCCTTATCATTCTTAAAATGAACCAATGGAAGTCCATAATAATAAATCTGCCAAGTGATGGAATAAATAATGTAACTTTTAAATCTTCTATATACCAGACAGTTCCTATACTTACAATGGTTTTGAACAAATTAATATTTAAGTAAGTTGCTACATTCACAATTTTGTATTTGTCATGAAAATGGTGTGTTTATTTGACTTTACAATACTTGATTTATTCTTTAATTTTTCTTAGGTCTATATATTTACTACGCTGGTTTTGTGTTTAATAAAGCCTTAGTTCAGGCCTACTTCTGCATCCAATTTATAACAATTTATCAAACACATGAAAGATAAGCAAGGTTTTGAAACCTTCATGATTGGATGTCGATCCAAACTCATCCAAAGCTGCAAAGGAATGGAAGCACTGGAAAAGGACTTTTGATAACTTCATTACTGAATGTGGAGCTGATGCCCCCGATAAATTCAGGTCCATCGTAAATTTCATTTTTGCAGACGTGTTTGACTACGTTGTGGAGTGTACTACATATAAGCAGGTTGTTGACACTTTAACTAGATTATATGTGAAGATACCAAATACCATTTTTGCACGTCACCAACTTGCTTCCAGGAAACAAAAGCCCGGTGAACTTAAAAAGTTGAGTAAACATTGTAACTTCACCGCAGTTACAGCGGATGTATACCGTTCTGAAATGATAAGGGACTCATTGATCAATGGTCTTTCATCAAACTGTACACGACAGCGTCTTTTGGAAAATGAGAAACGGACACTTGATCAAGTACATGAACGTCCTCGAACTCTTGATCTTGCTCAGAAAAACTCTGAATTTTATTTGCAACAAAACAATCAACCAACTGTTACTGCTGTAACAACCGATCCAGAACATGTCGAAGATAACACATTATCTCCTGCAGCTTTGCGAAAAGGTCCAAATACCAAACCAACCAATCCACGCAAGAAACTATGCTACTTCTGTGGAGGATCAATGCATGCTAACCGATCCTTGTGCCCTGCTCGAGATGCTACCTGTCACAATTGTTCCAAAGTAGGACACTTTTCAAAGATTTGCCGATCTAAAAAGAAAGAATCTAACTTATCTACCATACATTCATCACCAACACTTTGTGCTGTCAATCAACCAACTGTTGCTGCTGTAACAACCGATCCAGAACATGTCGAAGATAACACATTATCACCTGCAGCTTTGCGAAAAGGTCCAAATACCAAACCAACCAATCCACGCAAGAAACTATGCTACTTCTGTGGAGGATCAATGCATGCTAACCGATCCTTGTGCCCTGCTCGAGATACTACCTGTCACAATTGTTCCAAAGTAGGACACTTTTCAAAGATTTGCCGATCTAAAAAGAAAGAATCTAACTTATCTACCATACATTCATCACCAACACTTTGTGCTGTCTCGAAAGTCTGTCCACCAAATCCCCATCATTCATCAGTACCTGTAATTGTGAATAACCAAGGAGGCATTGATTGATTCCTGCAGCTCTGACAGTTTTATCAGCAAAGGCGCTTTTAACAGACTTCAAATTCCACAATCACCATCTAACAAAACTGTTTCTCTTGCAGTAACATCAATGGAATCTACAGTTATCAGGAGTTGTCAGTTAACACATTCTTTGAATGAACAGACTTATGAGAACGTTAAAGTAGACATTCTCCAGAATCTATGTAGTGATATGATTTTGGGGTATCATTTTCAGAAACAACATCAAAGCTTAAAGTTCACGTTTGGTGGTCCGAAACCTGACTTACTTGTCTCACCCCTACCAAAAGTAACATATCTGCAATGTCTGAATCGACAAGTACCTTTGCCAAACTTGCCAATGTTAAACCGCCTTCACTCTTCAAAAGTCTGCCAGAAGATATCAAACCGATTGCAGCAAAGTCGAGATCGTTCAACAAAGATGATCGAGCTTTCATTGAAAAGGAACTTCAAGCTCTCCTTAAAACTGGAAAAATTCAGGAGTGATTCTTCGTGGAGAGCTCAAGTCTTAGTTGCTAAAGATGAACTTACCAGACATCGCAAGAGATTATGTATAGACTATTCACAAACAATAAATTTGTACACCGAACTCGACGCTTATCCACTACCTCGTATAGATGAAATGGTCAACAAACTTTCTAAGTACAAGTACTTCTCTACATACGATCTCAAGAGCGCCTACCACCAGATCCCGTTACAAGAATCTAAAAGTAAGTATACAGCATTCGATGTCTCGGTGATTTATATGAATTTGTCGTTGTCCCATTTGGTGTAACCAATGGCGTACCCTGTTTTCAAAGGACAATGGACGATTTAGTAAAAGAGGAAGGTTTAAATGATACCTTCCCTTAATTTGATAATGTCACCATTGGAGGAGTAGATGAAGCTGACTTTCAAAGAAACGACACTGCTTTTCATGAAATGATCGCCAAAAGAAACATAACTTTGAATAACTCTAAAACTGTACACTCTTCTTCGGTAATTGATATCCTTGGGTGCCGTATCAGTTATAACAGTATCAAACCAGATCCTATACGATTACAACCATTATTAGATTTCCCGCCACCATCCAATACTGTTTCTCTTCGCAGGTCTTTGGGAATGTTTGCATATTATGCCAAATGGATAGCACAGTTTTCAGACAAAATTCGACAGTTGGCTGAAGCTGAAACCTTCCCACTGAGCGACCTTGCACTTAATTCCAATCAAACCATCAAAATGGAACTTGCAGAAGTTGTTTTAGCACTTATAGATGAAGACGCATCTTTTGTAGTAGTGTGATGCTTCCGATGTAGCGATATCTGCTTCACTGAACCAAAAATGGTCGGCCAGTAGCATTCATGTGAAAAAAATTATCAAAGAGCGAACGACGGTACCCAGCTGTTGAAAAGGAAGCACTGTCCATAATCGAAGGTGTCCGAACGTGGAGCCATTTACTATCACGAATACCATTTACCTGGATAACTGACCAACGCTCTGTTTCCTATATGTTTGACAATCGAAAGCGTACTAAGATCAAGAACAGTAAAATCCAAACTTGGCGAATGGAGGTTGCTGAGTTTTCTTACACTATCAAATACCGTGAAGGGAAAAAGCAATGTTGTCGCAGACTCCTTTACATGTGCTCACTGTCTTGCTATCTCCAGTAATCTAGATGACATTTATACGCAACTTTGTCATCCTGGTGCTACCCGTCTGTTACATTTTGTCAAAATAAAGAATTTACCGTTCTCAACCCAGGATGTCAAATGCACCTGTGCAAACTGTAAGATTTGTGCTGAACTGAAACCACAATTCTATAAACGCTCTGATGGTTCTCTTATAAAAGCAACCAAACCAATGGAACGATTGAGTATGGATTTTAAAGGCCCCTTACCATCCACCACGCGAAAGAAGTATTTGCTGACGATTATTTATGAGTACTCACGATTCCCTTTTGCAATACCATGTCCAGACATGTCTACATCTACCGTCATCAAGTGTTTAGACTCATTTTTCTCCCTACAGGGCATGCCAGGCTACACACATTCAGGGGCAAATCCTTCATGTCCGAAAACCTTTGCAGCTACCTTACCAGCAGGGGGTAGCAACCAGCCACAGCACAACATACCATCCTATCGGAAATGGCCAAGTGGAACGATATAATGGTATCATTTGGAGAGCAGTTCAATTGGCCTTAGCATCCAACCAGTTGCCTACCACTGGGAGAAGGTATTACAAGATGTTCTACATTCAATTCGTTCTTTGCTGTCAAATGCTACCAATACAACTCCACACGAGCGGTTTTTCAACTTCCAGCGAAAATCCAGTAATGTCACCTCACTTCTTCTTGGTTATCTCCAGGCGCTGTTTACCTCCGCAAATTTGTACGTTCCAGCAAAAATGACGATTTAGTGGAAGAGGTTGTGCTCACTCATGTCAACCCAACAAATGCCCATGTTCACCACAAAGATGGTAGAGAGTCCACAGTGTCACTTTCCGACCTTGCGCCTTGTCCAAGGGATACAGAAGAAGCTCACGTGAACAGATCAAACGAAAACGTAGATATAGCAACAACTGTAAGTGAGAGTGCCTTGAGCAGATCGAATGATCCAGAGCCAAATGTAATGGAGATTGCAACTGAAGAAGCTGTAGACATCCAAAACCAATATACCACAGAAGTGACATCTGAGCAACCATCAGAAACAGAAAATGTTTTACGGTGATCAATACGTACCAAACGAAAGCCTTAAAGATATGAGTTTGACTAAATTTAACAAAACTAAGGAACTCCTAACTGAGGGAGAATGTCATGAAAATGTTGTGTTTATTTGACTTTACAGTACTTGATTTATTCTTTTATTTTTCTTAGGTCGATATATTTACTACGCTGTTTTTATGTTTGATAAAGCCTTAGTTCAGGCCTACTTCTCCATCCAGTTCATAACAGTATTATATATTAGCATTACTGTCTCAAAAGAGAACCTACTTTAAACAAATATACATCAACAGCATGTAGGCTAATTCATCTAAAACAGACAATATAATTCTTATGTTAACATAATTCAGTTTATAACAGCACTTCCAAATTGTAATGTATATTTGTGTTTCTGTTCAAAGCTGCACTGAGGAGTCACTGAACAACAAAACATGCATCTGCAGAGATTGAACATTTGTTGTTCCTCAGCTTTGTATTGTTAAGCACTCCTAAGATTGATGATGGTGCCTTCATGTGCATGAGCACTCTGGCCAATCACAACATCTAAGCTCTCAATGTGTGTAGGGCCAGCACTGTTGCAGATGACTTTCTTAAGTGCAATTGATTTGGGTCAGAATGAGATAAATATATTCAAATTTTCAAGCTGCACTAATGAGCTGTTGAACAGTTGAACATATGTCTGCAAACTGAACTATATACACACACATATTCATATAGGATATATGTATTTATAGTCTATATAAATATATATACATCAAGTTTAATACTACGAAAACACTAATTCTGGGTGATAAAGATAAAATAGCTCAAACACAAAATAGTCAATTAAAATAAACTAGAAACCTATGGGCTAGAACAATAGATGGTGGCAATTTAATGCCTCCAAAGCCAATTAAAATCAGTGGGTCCCATGGTCCAGTCAATTGTTCTTTAGGTTTCATTCAGGAGGTTTTTAACTATTTACTCTCCATTCCCATGCCAAAATTGTGCTGATGCTCCACTTTCTGTGAATCTGAACAATCTAAGTAGCTATTCACTACACAAACACTATTAGGTACTGACAAAAGCTTAAAAGTTAAAACAGTCATACTGAGATGGAGACATAATATTAGCTTATGCAAGGGGTAATTCAAACCCTGGTATAATAATCATTTAAGATCACTTTGACATGAACTATCAAGTAGAATCTGGCACTTGAAAGATAACAACTGAGAATTAAACCTAGTAAGGACCACAACAGCCCATGCATCACCTAATAAAAGATTCTAAAACATGCACTCTTTGGCTGGCAGAAAAAGATATATATATATATATATATATATATATATATATATACATAAAATTTATAATAAAACATAATATAATAAATACTTTAGTTCTATTTTATTGGGATGTACAGTAGAAATACACCAACAAAAGAACACATGTGAATCATCATATCATCATCATATTCGTTTACACGCTAGATTGTGTTGGATGCGAATAATAAATAAGCAAATAAATATATTACAACAAAATCTATAAGATTAGTATTATATATTTGGTATTAAAATATGTTTAAAAGTACATAATTGTCAGTTTCACTCTGACATGATTGTCAAATTGTCAGATTTGTCAATTGCTTCAGCGTGAAACTGATAGTTATGTATTTTAAACATATTTTAATGCCAAATATATACATAACTTCACTCCATGAATCTTTGTATCAAGCACTGTCTTTGGCATTATTCAATGAAGGTATTTAGAATTAATATTATGCAGGGGATGGTGGAAACCTGACAAATTAACAGGTTTCCAAGGGTACACATGTATAATTTTAAAAATTTTAATGCACTGTGCTTTCCAGTGGCACAGGGACTGCATACCTGTATAGCTCCAACAAGTCTCTTGCTTCTAAAAGTCTCTGATTTGAATAGATAACAGTTCTCCAATCAGTTATAGAGCCAAAGTGCATGAAGCGCCCAATGAATGTTGATTGGTTATATCTTGGAAGGTCAATGTTTATCCTATTTTCTTGATGCATTCTTGATCTATGGAAAAGAATAAAACAATACTCGTATTCTGGATACCCCAAAACATTTGTGTCTGGAAAGTAGTGGTTCTAACAACTACCAATCAAAATGGTAGGTGATCCGCTCAAAAATTTCCATGATATTACAATAAATCACAGCCACTGTGCAAACCTGTACAATGATTTACGAATAAAAACAAACATATAAAGAAGAATGAAATGAAATAAAACATAAGCACAAAGTTTTATAAATCAAAACCCACCCAAAAAAAGTTCAGAATTCTAGTTACTATGAAAATGCCTGATTATAACTACATGATCTTTGGAGACTAATTGTGGGGCAAATCACCCTTCCCATAAAACAACTACCAATTACAGAAACTTGGATGGCAAACAAAACCATGTTGTCTGAAATCCCTGAAGATAACAACCTCAGATGGGAAGACAAGCATATAATGGCTGGAGGTGAAAGCCTACGGAAAGTCTCCAGCCTGAGAACAACATGTATGAGATCACTACTAACACCAAAAAGATACATCCATGTAGGATGCTGGAATGTAAGAACCATGTATGCCACTGGGAAAAACCAAAATAATAGCAAGGGAAATGAGGAAATACCATCTAGATAAACCAGGCATAAGTGAAGCAAGATGGACTGGTTTTGGAGAAGTGAAGGTCAACACTGGAGAGTCTGCACTGTACTTTGGTTTAGATGAACAACATCAAAGAAGTGTAGGAATCATGTTGAGCCCTCAGACTAGAAAATGTCTGATCAAGTGGCATCCAGTGAATGAAAGGATTATAAGTACTAGATTCAACTCAAAATATATGAAAACTACCATCATTCAGATCTACACTCCTGCAAGTGATGTAGGCAAGGAGAAGGATGATTTCTATGAATGACTGCAGAAAGAGATTGAGTCAACACCAAAGCATGACATGCTGATCCTTATGGGAGATGCAAATGCCAAAGTGGGTTGTAACAATAAAAACCACGAGAAAGGTTTAGGGAAAGAAGGTTTAGGGAAAGAAAGGTTAGGCATCATGAATGAGAATGGTGAAAGATTTATTGAGTTATGTGAAGAAAATGATCTAGTGATTGGACAACACTCTTCAACCACAAAAACATTCACAAATATACATGGACCTCACCAAACAACAGAGACAAAAACCAAATTGATCACTTCATCATCAATGGCAGATACAGGAGGTCTCTCAATGATGTATGAGCCATGAGGGGTGCAGATGCTGGAATTGACCATAACCTTGTGGATGGCAAAGTGACAGGCAAAGCTATTGTGCAACAAGAAAAAGCAATCACCAACTGGCATGAGAGACAAAATTGGTAAGCTACTCATTGAAGATGGTCAGATACTTCAAAGATGGAAAGAAATCTTTGAAGAAGTATTAAACATTGAGAATGAATGAGACAAAAATGTGGAGGAAGATGAATTTGAGGTTGGTAATGTTGAAACCACTGAGGAAATCAACACAGGCCCCTTCACAGAAGAGGAAGTGAAGATAGCAGTAAAAAGTTTAAGAGCAATAAAGCAGCAGGAGTAGATGACATGTTAAAAGCAGGAAGCAAGACTACATACAAAAGTTTACTGCACATGTTCAAGAAAATGAGAGAAAACAACATGCCAAGTGACTGGAAGTAATCAATGATAGTTAAAGTACCAAAGAAAGGTGACCTTACTAAATGTGACAATAGTAGCAGAACATCCCTGTTCTCCATACCTGGGAAAGTTGTCTGCAGAGTTGCTTTAGAAAGAATCAGGAAAGGAGTAACAGAAAAACTGAAAATGAGCAGGCAGCATATAGAAAAGGTCACAGGACAGCTGAGCAGATTTTCATACTTTGAAATATTGTAGAACAGTGCATTGAGTGGCAAGTATCACTGCACATTAACTTTATTGACTTCTGCAGAGCTTTTGATAGCATCAACAGAGAGAAACTCAGGACAATTCTGAAGTTTTATGGAGTTCCAGATCTCTTTATAGAAATAATAAAGGAAATTTATAAACAAAGTAGCAGTTACATCATTAACAACAGGCAGTCATCAGAGTGGTTCTCTGTAAAAACTGGAGTTTGACACAGCTATGTGATGTTAGGCTTCCTTTTCATTGTTGCTGTAGATTGAGTCATGAGGAAAGCAACAACAGCAAAGAAAACAGGAATAAGATGGAAGTTTTCCACCCAGCTTGAAGATTTAGACTATGCAGACCATATTGACTTCCTATCCAGCAAGCACCAACAAATGCAGGAGAAAAAGTTATGTTAGTATGCTGAAAACATTGGTCTCAAAATCAACAAAGACAAGACCAAGGTGTTGAGACTAAATTACAAGGAAAAGTGCTCAATCGAGATCAAGGGCAGAAGTGTTGAAGACATGGTCATCTTCACCTACCTCAGTGCCATAATAAACAAAACAGGAGGATCCACTGAAGATATCACATGTAGGATGAGACTAGCAAGAAATGAATTTGCCAGGCTTAACCAACTCTGGAAATCAAACGAATACAGTAGTAAGACCAATATTCAAGTATATAACAGCAATGTAATGTCTGTGCTACCCTATGGAGACAAGATGTGGAAACTAAATGAAAATATTACCAGTTTCGGAATATTTCTGGGAAAATGTCTGAAAAGGATTCCCTGTATCTTCTGGCCCACAAAAATCACAAAAAAGCTCTACCTTAGGATGAAGACCAGTCCAGTAGAAGAGGTCACAAGGTGCAGGAGATGGATATGGATTGGACATGCTCTGAGAAAGCCACAAAATGATAGCTGCAGAGTAGCCTTAACATGGACACCAGAGGGCAAAAGAAAGAGGATGCATCCAAACAACATACCAGAGGAGTGCAGAAGCAGAAAGAAATGACCTGGGATGGCAAACATGGAGTGAAGTTGGGAACACAGTAAAAGACAGAGAGCAATGGAGGATGATGCTGTCAAGCCTTATGAGCTGCTCAAGGCTTGAAGAGGTCAAGTAAGTTGGGCAAGATCACACTGGAGTTGACCATCGAGAGGGTTGACACAAACTAGTTCAATTTTATCCTAAATAATAACAGATCAGGATATAGTATTGCGGCAAACTCACAACCACGCCTTGACTATTACAGTAATAACATGCCTGTCATAAAAAAGTGAGTGAGGGTAAACAAGACAAAAAAGCCACTGAGAAATACCCATGATCTTGCTGCACTAAGGCACAATAACAAAATCAACTAAAGAAGTGATCAACTGCAAAGAACAAAGGGGAAGGGGATGACAAGTCATTTAACACTTGACTGCCCTAGTACGTGCAAACAACAAATGTAAATCAAAGCCAAGGTAACTAAATGAAGTAAAAGGAAATGAAACAAAGTTAAATAACTTTTAATTGCTAAGAAGTGTTAAAAAAATTAAAAAGTTAACAAAAATAAGACAAAACAAATATTGCAAGAAAATAAGTTATATATATACAACAGTGCATTGTGGATTGCTTGAGGGGAAAAATATAAAATCACTAACATAGTCAAATAATAACTGAAAATTATACTGAAGAAAAATATGACTGAAAATACGCTACTTCTGAATGTGGCAGTGATAGCTCTGAAAATAAACCAGTAGAAGCAATAACCTGGGCTTCCTTGTTCTTGAAAACTTCACGCGAGGTACAAATGGAAAGGGTTCTTCTATTTTTGACCAAATTTAATATCTTTATGATAAAATGTAAAACAAAATTACCTGAATGCAAGATCTTCTTTAATTAGGAGACTTTTTCAAAACTTCTCACTTAAATTTTAATGGTTTTATCCTGGACAGTATCTCAGACACCGGCTCTTTCTCCCTTGGTCATGACAGTTCATTAAGGTTGATCAAATCATGCCTTTTAAATCGTGTTTTCAACTCACTGGTGATAGCTGTACTACACCACTTTCACAGTTTTACTGTTAAGGCGTTAAATTCAGGAGTACTTTGGAATAACTAGGAAGGCCTTGAGAAATTATTTGGTGTACGCAAATCATATTGTTACAGGCATGTTTCCACACATCAGCAGCCCAAGATTTGACAGATGCTGTATCGTTTCTGGTGGTGGCTGGATATTGGCAACCTCCTCGTGGTCCAGCCTGTAAGTACCAATCTAACTTTGGGTAACTAACGCCAATACCTGAACAACAGAGACAAACTAGACAATCTAACGACATGTCAAAGAAACATGAAACTACTAAGGCGTATTGCAATAAGAAATGACACAGTATTACAAAATTTGTCTACGTTTGATGGTTTCATGGCAATCAATAAAGTTGTGCTTACAATATGAAGGTGCCAGTGATATGTGACTATGTCGTAAAAATATTTAATGAAACATGAATAAGAGACACCTACCAATCTAACGACATGTCAAAGAAACATGAAACTACTAAGGCGTATTGCAATAAGAAATGACACAGTATTACAAAATTTGTCTACGTTTGATGGTTTCATGGCAATCAATAAAGTTGTGCTTACAATATGAAGGTGCCAGTGATATGTGACTATGTCGTAAAAATATTTAATGAAACATGAATAAGAGACACCTACCAAGGTTTTATCCTACCTGGTTTGTTTGAAGAAAACTTGGGAATACCACAAAATATGAATGAAGTTAACCCCCCACCATCAATCCGTTCCTCTGGCAGTGCCTGTGACGGTTCTGTTTATATTAGCCTCATTTTGACCATGAGGTGTTATTGATGTCCAAAACCTCAGCTGTCATTCTTCTCCACAAAGACCTTTTGTTTGCCATCCTCAGCAGGTCTATTTCACATTTCCTGTCCAAGTTGATATGCTTTCCATGAATGTTAGCAGTCTGCGGCCTCTTCCTCTCCTGGCACATATTCTGCCAGTAAGAGCCAACTAGAGATACCACTGAGCTCCGCAAGAAACGCAACGATATCTTGCGCCAAATCAACAAACGACTCAAAAACATTGCCATAGAAGAAGCAGACAGACTATTAATAATAATTATTATAATTATATAATAATAATAATAATAATAATAATAATAATAATAATAATAATAATAATAATATTATATTATAATAATATTATAATAATTATAATTATAATTATAATCGAATCTACTGATGACAGCCGTAGAATGTTCAAAGCCGCAAAGAAACTTCGTACCATGAAACCGACACCAGCCATCATCGTCCAGAATGAAGAAGGCAACTTCATGGGCTCAGATACAAACAAAGCAAAAATAATAAAAGAGTGGTTTCAACGACAATTCACTGATGATATTGACATCCCACTAGAACCATTTGAGGGAAATCCAAGACCTCTCAAAAAACCGATCACTGTAGCGGAAATAGATATTGCCATCAAATACCTCCAGAATGATAGAGCAGCCGGTCCCGATGACATGAACAATGAG
>RDPX01000045.1:4030624-4043472 GCA_003991215.1 Morbakka virulenta | reverse complement strand
CCAACACGTCCAGCCCTACCTTTTTGATCACATGTCCCAGGGAAGATAACTGCCTCCTCCTTATGACTTTTAGGAGCTTCATGCTGTAACCTTCTTCATGCTGTTTGTCTCAAATATTCAACGTTAGTTATATGGTTCCTTCAAAAGGTTCTGAACAATCTTCGTAGAAACCACATCTCAGTAGCATTAATCTGACTCTTCATTTCTTGACTTTCTGTCCAGCTTTCACACCTGTATGTCAGCACAGGGAAGATGTAGCAGCTGAGTACCCTCAACTTTGTGGCCATTGAGATACTTCGACTCCTCAGGATACCAGACATTGCGTTCTGTATAACCGAGTCTTTGACAAATCCGAACTGTTGTTTACTAATTTCGGATCTCATTGCTTTGCGTGCCCTTGCCTTAAACATATCCATCAGTATCTTGGTAACGTGGCTCATTCGATAATTGTTCGATGGAGTTCACATTCTGTTGCTCTTGGTTTCTTGGGTACCGCGATGAAAATTGATTTTGCCAGCTCTGGTGGAATTTCCCTACTGTCGTTAATGTCGTTAACCAACTCTAATATTTTGTTCATGCCGATTCATCAAGTGGTTCAATCATTTCAATGGAAATGTTATCTAGGCCTGCTGAATTATTCCTTTTGACCTTATCCAAGGCTCCACTGACCTCCTGTTTCGAAATTTTTGGTGCTTCCAAGTTTCTTTACTTCAAGCTTTCCTCCTCTTTTATCTATAAACATTTCATCAATATACTCTGCCCATCGATCAGCAACTTCATTCTGTTCCATCAACATCGGTCTAACTCTTGCCTTCATGCACCCGGTGGAAGTGCATGACTTCTTATCAACCACAGTATCGATTTTCTTCTGCACCGCTTAAGGGTTGGAGACTCCATCTCTCTCAATCTCAGTACACTTATCGTTAATACATCCTTTCTTTACTTCTTTTTACTTCCGTCTGATATCTCGATCCAGTTCACGTTATTGATCTGAGTCTCGTTCAGCATTTTTCCTTTCTTTCATCAAAAGTAAAAATCTCCTGTTTCATCCATTTTTTCTTCCGTTCTCTCATCCCTGATGGTGCAAGGTTCTTACTTGTACCATCCACAAGGGCCTTCTTCTGCACTTCCCATTTGCTAGCTTCTGCATTGTCAAGGGCATCAAAACGATTTTGTTTTCCCACTGCATATCGAGCTGAGAGCTCGATATACAGTGCGAAAACAAGCCTTGTATTCTCTCCCAAAAGATTCCGAAGCCCTGCAAAAATGTTCTGCATTCTCTCTCAAAAAATTTCATTGCAACTTCATGTTTGGCACAGCGTGCTTCACTCTGCAAAGGCGGACTTTGATGCTACACACTACTGGATTATGGTCGTTGCCACGGTCAGCTCCAGGATATGCCATAGCATTTTGGACAGCATTAGGGAATCGACTGTTGATCATGAAGTTGTCGGTCTGGTTGCGAGTTCTATCTCCCGGATCTCTCATGTCCATAAGCGACGATTGTTATTGTTAAACCACGTGTTCACGATAACTCGGTTGTTGGCTTCTCACCATCCAATCCATTGTTCAATTTTTCGTTGATTCTTCAAGCACATATGCTTCCACTACTTGTACTTTACGTCGATTCTCGGCCTTTTGGCTAAGATCAAGTGTAGAGCCCTGGTCTCTCCTTGGTCGGGGCTTTGGCTATAAGGCCCAATCATGCAGGACAGAGGTCTCGAGATGCTTGAGCCTTGACTGAAAAAAACCGAAGAGGAAGGACCTTCCAACGGAGGGACCTGGAGGGGCGATCCGTATGTCTTGCATCTTATGGTATCTTATGTCCTTTCTGTCCCACTTTCTCTTGATCTGTTGCTTCCCTTCAGGTCTTTCATATATGGATATCTGTGAAAGACAAAAATGGGCCCACTGTTTACCAGGGGTTCCATCAATGAAAGATCCAGTTTATCTTGTGGATTTTTTCACCCTAAGCAAGGGTTTAAAGCCACTTTAGGGTAGAGGGCTACTTTTTCTTTATTGAACTTTTTAATCTTTTAATTTAATTTCTTCCGTTTTTCAATCCTATTTTCGAAAACATGTACAAACTCGGTAGTATGCAAAATACAAATGGAGAAAATAATTGGGTGCAGTAGTTGCAGACGTGACCGGAGTTTGAATCGCGAAACTCTTGCGATTCAAACCCCGGTAACCTGTTGATTTAACCATTCGGTTAACTGTTAATTTAACCACTCGGTTATCTGTTGGTTTGGTCACTCGTTTATCTGTTGGTTTGGCCACTGCTTTTTGTTGATTTAACCACTCGGTTATCTGTTCCTTTAGTCACTTGTTTATCTGTTGATCTAACCACTCAGTTATCTATTGGTTTAGCCACTTTAACTTCTCGGTCACTACTGCAGTTTTCTAGTTAGTGATTAGTTTTATGAACGTTATTATGTTTTCCTGGTATTATTGCTTGTACTTATTGCGAAGTGAATACTTATTTTGCAAAGACTATTGACACACAGCACAATAATAAAGAAATTGCTCAAGAGAAGGGTCCACAATTCTACTGTTTCCAATAATTAAATTTCTCTGTGTAACCGGAGTGTAAGCTACATGTTTGCTTGCCCGACTGCTTTTATAGTTGAAGATGTCGTTCATAAAATGGATTGCATGTTAAGAGAGTAACCGTATCACCATTAATATGAGCAATGGTAAAATAGAATTTAATTAATTAGTACACCATTATGGAGAATTATCACCACATGCTCTCTTTGGTCGTTTTGTGAAATAACTGGACCTAACGAAGTTGTTTTTCTTGACATTTTTCACACGTTCAGAAGTCTTTTTAAAACACGCATACAAATCGTATGTACTTTCCAAGTTTATGAAGATGGTGGAAGCCATGTTTCAGATTGCTAGTAGCATCGTCTGCTGTCGTGATGTAGCACTAACTTGGAACATTTTGATCATGAACTACATAAGGTAGTTCATGATCACCCTTGATGGTGACAGGATCGCTAAAAATATATTGATTGGGGTGCTCGCAATAACAACAAGAAAAAAACCCGCAAAAAGTTATTTTTCCATTACCGCATAACTTTATGTTAAAGTCAATGCACAGGGTGTATATGTCACAAGCTCATAATCTTGAATAAGTGTAGTTTCAATACACTCCTTTGAAGTTTTGAAGCTTTAGGTTCCATTAACCTGGAATCAACACTGGAAATAAATACTGTCGGTCAGTAGTCCCTAACATTCTGGAAGGATTACCTACGTTGTTGGTATCAATGTCATGCTATGTTTGGGAAGACGTCCCCAGAGTAGAATTAATAAATTCTGGAATAGCTTGTGTGGAAAATGTAATGCACGTCTGTAAAATGACTCGATTAACTTAAAATTCTTTCATGTCTTGAAATTGAGGATAACATTTTTTCAGAGTACGAAACAAAACAAAAAGAGGATAGCTTCACAATTATTTTTTATTGACAAGAATGCCTGAAAATGCCTAGTAAATCGATATTAATTTATAATACCCGAGAAATGCGGGTGCTGTGGAGGCTAGTGTACTTCTTGTTAATGCCCGTCACGCCGAATAGAGAAAAGGTCGGTAACCAGATCTCTCCATATTTTACGATATTATCCAGCTAAAGGTACCTCAAAAGTATCATTTTCTCTGTTGTCTGCCCATAATTAGTATCCTCTTTGTGGCGCATGAACATCTCTCTTTGAGCTTTTCTTGACAATTGTACCTCAGGAAATGGTAAATGATAATGGTTTATGGATTTCCTCAGATTATGTCCTATTTACCTTTACTTCTGTTTTCTGGTCTGATTTTCAGCCTCCTTCTGGTTTGTTCATCTCCACAGATAAACGGTGATGCGGCACTGGAACTGGTGTGGAAGGTATCTATCATGTACACGTTGATGAAATTCTGCGGCCTTTGTATTGTGGCTTTATATGTGTGCCAACTTCAGCATATGAATAAAAGTAGTTCTTATAGTCCAAGTACTCTGATATTATATCAAAATTCTGAAGTTATCGGCGTGCTGGATATCTTGTATCACAAGCCATTTTATTCCATTTTTCCAACAGTGCGCTACAAAACGACTCTTAGTTTTGGTCCAACAGATTGCTTTTATATCATTAACTAGCTTTTTAAACTTTTACAGCAGGAAAAAAATGGCTTGTAACTTCCAACTTTTTCTGTTTGAAATTTATAGAAAATAGACTTCAGTTAGTCAAATAAATTATTTGTGGTGCAAAACGTGAACATAACAATTAAAATTATGTTTAATTTGGTCGAAAGCTCTTTCGCTGGCATTTGACTGGACCATGACGTCAGAATACGGAAACAGAAGCCAAGTCGGTTTTTATGAAGACGGAAAGTAAAGTGGGGATCGAGAAAGGAGGCCACTTTTTGTGATTGGCATATATCACAGAGATCTCAATTATATTTAATTCAAAATATTATATATTTATTAGATTAAATTACACTGCTACTTAAAAGTGTCATTAAAAAGGATATATAATTGCTGTAAACAACAGAAGTCATAAACTGACACAACAAATTGACATCACATATTTTTGTTATGTCCTTGTTTATGTCTTAATGTTTCGGTCATCGTAAACTGAAATGTCTCATTACATATGTCACAAAAGAACTTTTTCTTGGGTATTTTTAGATTTGAGGTTTCAGGTACAAATTCTGTTGCAGATGTAGTAGCATTATCTTTTGGCTTAAGAACGTCGTCTTTTTGGTCATGTCTATCTCCCAGATAGTAACTAGATGAGTCATTATTGTCATGGCATTCTTCCATATGCTGAATCTTTTCAATAACCGTGCATATTAAATGTGACCCACATTTATCACAGTGATAATGTTGCCTCATATATTCGGCCTCGCCTGCAGCTACTGCTACACTAAGACTGTCTCTTATACAACCATAGGTTAAATACTCATTTACACAAACGCCTCCCTTTGTAGGATGCATACGTCCATTGATTACAGGCATGAAGGCAGGTTGCTGAAACTCAGTAGTATCAAGTTTCTGGGAAGACGATCCCACGAGTGACTTGGTCTTTTGATAACAAGCATTTGTGGGCCCAGCGAATAGGTATTTCAATTCGGCTGACATAATTCTTCGTAAGCTGTACATAATCGGAGTTGAGAGAAAATTAGCTAATTTGGACATCAAAGTGTCCTGGAGATGTTTAATTTGTCTAAGCATTGTCATGACATCCACATTTCTACTTTCAGCCAGTGATAATTTCATGTCGATCAGTAAATTCAAGGCACTGCGTAACTGTACTACTTTTCCGATAAGATCTTGTGCCTCATTCTCTGTTTTAATTCCGATTTCTAACCACTCATCACAAACAATCCTTGTACATGACGAGTCGGTGTCAAGGCTATGCGACAAAAGAAACAGTGTCTGTAATGCTGGGATTTTCATAGGGTTTACAATAAACGGTTTGTTTGTCTCAAGAAGTGAAACATATAGTAACAGCTCTTTTCCTTCAATAAAACGTGAATCATTCGCAGTATCTGATGAATACTCATTGTCACCAACTGAAGATTTATATAAAAGATCTGGATTGACACTGTAAACACTTGTGGGATGTAAAACTAAAAACTGCTTACTCTTGCTATGATATACTTGGTCCGACTGTTTTCGCCATGAATTGGACTCATCGGGGACAGCAACCTGCCAAAAGAAAGGGTACAAAGATCGTAACATTGTAAGATATTTTACCTTAAATAAGTCGCATCATAATTTGAGGAGGAAACAGGAGATTCTGCTTGTACCCTATGTCTACCAGGTCACCTCTGCAGGAACAAAGGGGAAAATGATGTCTTCTCTCCTACAGGTACTCCCTTTTAGTGATACTGCTTCCACATTACACTATTACTACCTACGTTTGATATTACTACTACTACTACTACTACTACTACTACTACTACTACTACTACTACTACTACTACTACTACTACTACTACTACTACTTCTTCTTCTTCTACTACTTCTTCTTCTTCTACTTCTTCTTCTTCTACTACTACTTCTTCTTCTTCTACTACTACTACTACTTCTACTAGTACTGCTACTACTGCTGCTACTACTACTACTACTACTACTACTACTACTACTACTACTACTACTACTACTACTACTACTACTACTACTACTACTACAACAACTATTACTCCTGCTAATCCTAATTATTAAAAAATAATACAGTATATTTCGGATAATCGCAATTCGGGTAAGCGCAATTTTCGGTTAATTGCAATCTTCCCTGTGAAACGGATTTTTCACTACATATTTTAACCTAATAATCGCAATTTTTTGCAAGTGTGATTTCGGAAATTTCGGTTAATCGCAATGCCCTGCTGGCGAACTCGGGTCAAAATTTCAGGTAAATATTATGCAAAAGCCACAAATCCTTTGGAATTTCAAAGTCCTGAGCGCTACTGTAATATCTTCCTAGGCGGAGGACATTGTTCACCAGAACTTAGCAAAGTCCAGAAAGCAAACTGTGCTCACATCCTTTTTCAAGTCGAATTAAACTGTAATACATGCAGTACGTTGAAAAAACACAACATAAAAAAACAAAACTAAAAACAATAAAAGGNTACTACTACTACTACTACTACTACTACTACTACTACTACAACAACTATTACTCCTGCTAATCCTAATTATTAAAAAATAATACAGTATATTTCGGATAATCGCAATTCGGGTAAGCGCAATTTTCGGTTAATTGCAATCTTCCCTGTGAAACGGATTTTTCACTACATATTTTAACCTAATAATCGCAATTTTTTGCAAGTGTGATTTCGGAAATTTCGGTTAATCGCAATGCCCTGCTGGCGAACTCGGGTCAAAATTTCAGGTAAATATTATGCAAAAGCCACAAATCCTTTGGAATTTCAAAGTCCTGAGCGCTACTGTAATATCTTCCTAGGCGGAGGACATTGTTCACCAGAACTTAGCAAAGTCCAGAAAGCAAACTGTGCTCACATCCTTTTTCAAGTCGAATTAAACTGTAATACATGCAGTACATTGAAAAAAAACAACATAAAAAAACAAAACTAAAAACAATAAAAGGACAAAAAACAAATGCTTTTTAATGAGGCCATAGTGCAATTAGCATTATGACGGTCCCCAGCCCGTTCAAAATCAGAGGGAAGAGCATTTTCGGTTAAACGCAATTTCGGTTAATTGCAATTTTTTCCGTGCAACCGAGGTATTGCGATTATCCGAAATATACTGTAATAATAAATTGCTATTAAAGTAACGTTCATTTTGGTCTATAGCTATTTCGCTGGCACCCGACTGGACTACAGACGCCAGAAGTACACTATATACCTCAAACCACCCTGGATAGGATTGGGTTTTAGTAAATTTGAAAACCAAATTACCGGGGCAGTTTCTAAATGTTATGGTGCTACTGGATCTAAAGTTATTTTTACCTCACAAAAAGTTCTTCCTTCGTCTACAAAGGATGTCTTGCCTGCCAAAAATTAAGTTCAGCTTAACTCGCATGATGGGGGAAAATTGAAACTACAGGTACTCCACATGTGCATCTGGATATACGACGTCGAAACAACGCTGAAGAATTCATGTAGCGTTTGGAAAGGAGGGTTACTCGAAAATATCCATGCGTGAAAACACAGAAATTCATAGAAACGTCAAATAATTCAAACACCAAAATAATAATCTATCTCACTGAATGGGTTGCGATTCCTTACATGTGAAAACCCCAAAACGTGACAGTCTTTGAAACAACTTTTTGGAACAAGTATGAAAGAGTTAGATTAAAGTATTAAAAGACGAACTATAAGCGCTGGATACTATACTAAATACCAAATGGGTGGTTGCAACGCTAAAAATCGGAATTGTGATATCAAAAACCCTCTAAGTTAAAAATACAGACAAGTTGAAATGGGCTAGAGTCGAGACAGTCAAAACGAAGCCAGCATCAAGGATGGTGTGCAAAGAATTCTTTTTAGTCTGAGAATTTGCACGTAAGAAAATGGAATCTAACAAGTAGGGAAATGAGAAGGAAATGGAATAACATATCGAGTCTATTTGATAAACATGCTCTCGTGTTTTAAAAATGATACCCATGGCGGTATTAAGAATGGTACATTAGGCTATAGTATTACACATATGAGTAAACTGAAAATCTGTTAAAACAAGGCTACGAACATTATGTTGGTATATACCAAAATAAAAGATGAGGACCTTTCCTGTAAATTTTTATTGATCTCTTTTGAATATAAACACTTCGTTCCACTTACTGTTTGCTGAATTGGCAAATCAACAAATACAAACTGGTAAAAACTCGAATTTACCTGTGGAAAAAGACCACTTGCAATGATGAGCTTTACCAAATTCATTTGCTTTACAGTGAGGTCGCGTCTAATGCTTGACTTTTCTCTTAATTTGGAAATATCGTGGCTAAGGTTGAATTCTATATCATGAATATCGATTTTGTTTGTATTGTCTTCTTTATCTTCTTCATCCGATTCGTTGTCATCTAACGATTCCAATTTTAGCATTTTCCGTTTTCTTGGAGCGCTCCGGTATGCTCTCTTTAAGTCTCGCAATTTCTCCTTTTCTTTGCGTCTCTCATTATGACGATCTATATTTCTCATGTAATCTCTTTCGACTCGATCGCTGTTTATTAAGCCATGATTACGAAGAAGTTCTTCAAATTGCTTTTTCAGTTTTGTCATTTCGTAAAACCTCTGTTCTTCGTACCCTCTTCTCTTGCACCACTTTTTCGACGAAGATTTTTTATCTGATTTTACATGTAACCACTCATCATATATATTCAAAAGGGTTAATGGGTCTCCATGCTCTGATTCAAGCTCTTTTCGTCTTCGATCAACATCAACATCGGTATCTCGTGATAGCTTCCTTGTAAGCGGACTAGGTACACTGAAAGCACAGGCAATAACAGTTACAGGGTCAATTAAATCGAAAAGAGTGCCCATTATCAACATTTTACCGATCACTACATCCACAGGTAGCTTTGCCAACACCTTACCCATCGTAGTTAACGAGTTGTCGTCCGTTAATGCTTTGTGTAGTTTTAACGAGTAAACTGCATCTTCAATACTAGACTTTGGTGGAGGTTCTATAAATGGAAATTGTCCGGGGTCTCGTAATCCGAGGCTGGCCATCTGAAGAACGAGATTATCCAATGGAACGCGTTGGATTTCTGGGCTTGAATATTCCGAAAAGGCCTGGTAGTCGTCTTCTGAATATAGACGAAAACACACCCCTGGTCCTGTTCGTCCTGGTAATAGTGTTCAAAAAGAAAAAACACCTTAGATTTACGCTTGTACCGTAAATATGTAATGCTTTTAAAGCCTGTTGCTGAAAAAAATACACACGCCTTTATTTGGCAATATATTCATACGACCATTTAAAAGGAAAAAGATAGGCCATTTCCCCATCGAAAGTGATTTTATTGCCAGTAAAAGGCCATTTCAATAATAAAGTCGAAGTAGATGTCAGTTATTGAACAAAAGAAACAGAATTCACTCAGGTAAAAGCTTCGCAATTCGAAAAACGAATAAGGTATAACATAAAATTATTTTTATGGTTGATCCCTGCAATCAACTCCAGTTTCCGTTTATTCAACAATAATGACTTATGGTAATTCATATCATGAAACGGGGTGGGTCAGGGAATCGATCCACCTTTTTAAGGCCTTCTTTCTTATTTTCTGTCGATAATTTAGGTAGAGCCTTGTTGTTCCAACAGAATAATGAGCATTGGTGATTTTTTTCTAATTCGATTAAAAGGGATTACAAGTATAAAGTCAAAATTTTTTGTTCTGAGGAGTGACTCCACTAGAAACAGGAATACAAATTAGTCACTTTGTTACGGTATAGCCTCGTTTCATAACATACAGTTCCATAGAATAAGGGTGATTAAACCGAAATCTTTAACGTGCAGGTACTCGTTGATTCCTTTATGAAGGGTCAACAATTCATAAAATCATCGCTTAAAAGGTACATATTAATTAAAAATACCCAAAATAGTAGGCAATCAAGCAGTCATCTGCATAAGTAATGATTGATTTTTAACAACGAGGGGTAACTCTTCAAAACCTAGAAAAGTACCCTGAGAATAGAAATCTTCGCTAAGCACTTAATGTATCTGGTAAATATTGTACTTCTGCTATTTATTGGTGGCAATGAGGTCCAATAAAATTTAAAAATTGAGCATGTATAAAATTCTTTTCCGGTCAGAAATAGTGGTGGTTCAGCAATTATCGATGACACACTGGCGCACATTGGGTACATGCTGTTTTATTACATGGATCAGTATTGGGGATGCTTACTTTATTTCATTTTCAACATCTATTGGCTAAAACATAGTCTTCTTGGTCGAGAAAATCATATTTATAAATTCCCACTGTATTATTTCACTTTTTTTTGCAGTCAAAAGTTATTAAAAAATTCAAAATTTAACAGTATTTCTGAAAACACAGGAACATATTAAGAAAGAAAAGAAACGACACTGGTGGGATTCGAACCGGGGATCTCCAGTTTACTACACCGGCATTTTAACCAAATAAGGCACAGCACCCTTGGTAACCAAACAAGGTGTTTTCTTTTACCTCCAAAAGGGTCTGTTGGTTTGCAGCGTTGTTGGACCTTTAAAAAAGCACTCAAAAAACCCCATCAACATCAAAATTTAATCAGTTCTTTCTTGTGGTACTAACAACATTTCCTGAAACTTTCTTTCAAATTTGTTCCTAACTTTTAGACTTATTTAGCACACAAAATTCAAACAAACAAATGAACCAATCAACAAACAGGCAAATAAACGGACAGACAAACGGACAAATGCAGACGAAAACATAACCTCTCTTGAGGAGGTAATCAATATATCACAAATGACTATAGTCAGCTTGTACATTACCTGCTCGACCCTTACGTTGCTCGGCACTCGCACGGCTTATCCAGAATTCTTGCAATCTTTCCATTTTGACATGTGAATCAAAGCTCATCTCTTTAACCTTTATAATTGGCGAAAATTGACAAATTAAAGAAGAGGGGTTGGGAAAGTTTCCATATGACGAGGCTATCACTTTAACTTGAACCCATCTTATATATAAAGCGCTGTTTTTCTGTCTCTCTGTCTGTGTGTGTGTCTGTGTGTTCAGTGTTGGCGTCCGGTCGCAGCCCAAACTTGGTACGAACATGGAGAAACATCTGGGAAGTGACTTAGGTCTACCAGAAGTGACATCACTAAACCGTAAGTGACGTTATAGGGTCAAATATGCATTTGAAGACACTTAGCTGACTATAAGAGGCACAGTAATTGTCCGATCGACACCAAACTTAGAAGAAACTTCCATGGGAACGGAGGGGAGAAAATAGAGCCACAGCAAGTGAGGTCATGAAACAGGAAGTAGTCTTTCTGGACAAGAAGTAGAGCTGTTTTCAGCCCAAGAGACCTCCGATTACAGCGAAACTTTGCGGGAGGCTGTAGTTCAGCCAAAAGGAAGTGACCTTATAAAGCTGGAAGGTGGGCTGTTTTAACATTACAAAGCTCCGATTTCGACAAAACTTGGTAAGAGGCTACAGGGGTGCCTAATGAACACAATGAGAGGGCTGAAAATGAACCGAAAAAAGTTATCCAAAATTTGGTAAAAAAACAAAAACAAAAACAAACACAAGGGAATACCCGGGCTACAATGAGAACACCAGGAAATAATACCCGGGTACTCTGCTAGTAATTAATATTTCAGAAAACGCGTCAACCATTCTTCATTTTTAATGGCACTGAATAAGTTTATTCAAAAAAAGTCGTAAAGAAAATTTCCTTGTGACGATTTGGATTGATAAGTAACTAATTTATGTTAATCGTTTATTTTATACGTTCATTCACTGTTCATGTTTTGTTTCGTTCATGCAGAGGCGAAAGAACAATTTTCAGAACTTGAAATAATATGGTGTAGTACTTTATACTATAGCAACACAGAACTGAAAATAATACATAAAAAAGCAATGAAGAAATATCAACAACAAAATTTTGTATTGTATAGTATAGTACAGTAGAGTATAGTATAGTACAGTAGAGCATAGTACAGTAGAGCATAGTATAGTACAGTTGAGTAGAGTAATGCAGAGTATAGCATAGCCAAGCAATAAGGTAACTTTTTAATGAGAAAAGAAAAGGTAATTATAACTTGCCAACAGCTGTCTAGGATTTAGTCTCTCAGTCTCGTGAAAAAGTTGCTTTGTAAAACTCCAATATGATGTTGTTAATCAAACCAAGTTACTTTGTACTGGAGTTGAAGGGTGTGGTAGGTAAGCCTGTAACTTTATTTCAGAAAACTTTAATTTCCTACATGCTACCATTCTACTTTTGAAAAGTATTCTATTCTATTGTCATAGAGTTACCTACTTTCAAAAGGGTGTGCAATAAAATTGGGAAAAACGAAGTCAAGGACAAAACAAATTTCGCATCGACCAAGATTGTGATAAAGATGCTTAAACTGTTTCCCCCTACAAACATAACAGAAGGTCATCGATCATCCATAAAAAGGTAACTAACAGGGAGAAACATATATCCTGTATTGAAATAAAACTATCAAAGTAAACACCGCTTTGCGCAAAACAATAAGAAATGTTAAACTTACTAACAGGCAAAAGGATTGAAAGGCTGACAGGAACGGTTGAAGCGATAAGGACACAGATAAATAGCTAGCTGGCTAGCTTGATAGGTAGATGGTTTGATAGATGGCTATATCGATAGACAGATAGTTAGATGGACAGACAGATAGACAGACAGATGGATAGATAGATAGATAGATAGATAGATAGATAGATA